>APFE031646144.1:0-24448 GCA_000404065.3 Pinus taeda | reverse complement strand
AATTAAATTGAGAAGGAGTAGAGATCATAACTACATTTTGAATAAATCTCAACCTTATATTAATGTCTAATATTAAAAATATTGATTATTGATTATTGAATCTCTAGCATCAACCTATTGATTTTTGATAATTAAATTAAAATTATAGAAATACTATTATAAGGTATACACTCTACCAACATAATAAAATTAAGGAATCATATATATGTTTTCACAAATTTATTTATATGTATTTCAGATTTGTAAATTATGTATTCAATTTTTTTTAATCACTAATATTTATATTAATATTACAGTTAATATATATATTTTGTAAATTGATTTTTAATTATATATATATATAATAGATATATATATATATATTTCATTTTGCTAATCCAATTCTAAGTTATATTTTGAGGTTTTGTATTGAAATCTAAGGCATTGTTGACTTTCACTGATATGTAGAGTCTATGAGATATTTTTCTATTAAAATTATGCAAATCTCGAATGCATTCCCATTTATTTCTTTAGGAATGAAATTTAAATGATACAAACCAAATATATTGAAATCATTATACACATATTAATGTTTCTCTAACCACATTATTCACTAAATTACCCTTTCAATGAGTGTGAGATATGCAAGACACCTTCCACATGATTTGGAAGAGAGTGGTATTACAATATAAAAATATATTTTTGATGGTTATTGACCAATTAATAATTATATTTTAATAAAAACATTGAAATATATGGAAATCTAATAAAATAGATATACACTCAATGGGAAAGGTAATACTTTTCATTAACAAGTAGATAATTGTTCAACAATGCACATTTCTTAGGATAGGTAACACCTACATCACCTCCTATTGCAACTCTTCTACTAAAAATTTTCATATTTTTATTATATATGTACAATGACAAATTTCTTAGTTCTCCTTGTGATCAAAAGAATCCATGAAGTTGAAGCAAACTCAGACATGCATACATTTTTTAGCAAATTAAAAGAAGCATCCATTGTTTCTTTCACTAAATTGTAATACAATTAAATTTACGCATCCTAAATTATCTTTCATCATTTAAAATAAAAAATATCATGAAATGTACACACCATTCGCATTAACGATTTTCATCAGTACTATGTCACAAAGGGTCACAACATCCAAACATTAAATGACCCACAACTTTATTTCTTATTAGTTATTCCCAATATAATAGTCTTAATCAACAATGTCTCATGTTATTCTTCTCTTTTAATCACTTAATTTTTTTATATATCTTCCACAACTGTGCCATGTTTTTTCTTACTTCTCGAAGGGTTCTATCTAGTAGGAAAATTTTCAAGGATATAAATTTATTTTAAAGCTTATAAACCTTGTCTAACATTAGTACTCCCTAATATGCATAACGCAAAATGTTTAACGGTATTTTCATAAAAATATTGAGAGCTCTAATGATTTTTAAGTTAAAATAATTTTAAATTATAAACTTTGAGCAAATAAATAAAAAATGTCAAAATTGACAACTATTTTTTATTTTTCATTTTGAAAAATGATGGCATATTAACTCACTCTAAATATTATACCCAAACAATTTCTCTACTACATGGAAAATTATCATGCTTATTTACATTGGAACATTGTTTATTATACCAAGATCTCTAGACTATCCATCATTATTATCTCATTTATTGCTCTACTTAGTCTTTCCCTTTCCTCTTCAAGGGTGATTTAATTCCCAAAGAATGAGAATTCAGTAGGTTTCTTTTATTATACCTAAGTACTTTACGCATTAAATATGTTAATTGATTACCCTACTAAATATATGTGGGATTTACCACTTCCTTATTTGTATGGGCTTGTAGCTATGCATAATCATTTCTAACTTCTTCTTTGTCTCATATTATTGTTGGGATAACTCTCTCCTTGTTCAAATTCAGCAATCTATGAAATATATTGTTCCTTGTTTCCATTCACTATCAAGGCCCCATTATTCATGTAGAAAAGTTGGACATATATATTTTAATTATGTGGTCCTATGCAATTTCCTTACGCCAATGAAAATAAATGTACAAAGAATTATGTTGATAATTACATTGGAATGTGTAGGGTGTACTTATTGAAAAGTAAATCTCAAGCTTTCAAAACTTTTAAGAATTTTCATGCATGGATTGGATATGAGGCATAATCAGATATTTGATCTCTTCATATTGTTAATGGAAGATAACATACTCTAATTAATATGAAAAATATCTTTGCAAGCATGGCATTCAACATCAGAGCATAGTTCCATACAATTCTCAACAAAACAATGTAGATGAAAGAATGAACATGACTATATTGAATATAGTTCGCTAAATGAGTATTTTCAAAAATAGAACATTGATGTTTTGTCATGATGTGATTCTATGTGCAATTTATGTGAGAACATTATGTCCATCTCACGCTCTAAGAAAAAGACTCCTTGTAAAATGTGGTATGGATGAAATCCTTCGCTAAGCCATCACAAGGTCTTTGGTTCCTCTACATTCACTTATGTTTGTTATACAATAGCCATTCTTGCATATTCGGTATATTATTTTAATTTTTTACTTTTAACATTTTGGTTGCGATGTATCATATGTTGGTTATGGTTCCATCAAAGAATTTCAACATAATTTCTATTTTCGTCAATGATTTCAAAATTAACTATCCTTCATACATGGAGTTCCTTCCAATATTATACAATATTTCCATAATTTTAAGTCTATAATTAAACTGTAACTCGATTCTCATCTTGATATAATTTTTCTTTGTACACACATATATGTACAATACTAATGTTATTCCCTTTACAACAAAGTATCGAATTGAAGGATGTCATCTATATTACTAAGGTTAGACTCTACTTATCTCAAAACCCTCTATAACATTCTTTGCCTGATTAATTTAGAGTGATTCCAATCCAAAGTAAGGAATTCTTTTCTTGTGTGTGTAGGTTATTCTACAACTAACTTGGGTTATCTTGTGACATTTTTTTGGGGTCAAAATATATGCAAGTTTTTTCGTCTACTCTTTGACCTTCAAGTACTTACCCAACACTTCCACTTTATATGGTTTCAATGTGAGTTCTGATTTTTGTTTGATGTTGGTTGCCAGGACATTTGATGTTGTTTGATTATTAATAAAACCCAAAACTAGCTAGGGCTTTTCCCAAAAGGCTCGACACTCAAAATAATGCATGTATATCGATTTCAATTCAAGCAATTTACCCTCTCTTTATTAGTGAGAATATTTAATTATGAGAATATAGTTTTGGTTGACTTATAGCCCCAGCAGTGTAAATATTAATTTTTATTCATAACAACAATTTATACAATCTATTTACTTGTTACTATGTGTAATGAAGTGATTCCATCAAAATTTTACAGTATTATATTATTTGTTCTATTTATATTCTATGAGGACACATCAGATATTTGTGTCAACTGTATATATTTTGTTTATGTATAATGATTATATATAACTTACTATTACTATCATTTTCTTTAAAGAAGAGAATATGAAAATTATTCAAGAGGTGTGTTGAACAGTTGTCATGGTAGTTTATGAAGGTTGTCCTGTAGGCCCTAGTAATTCTTTAGCCAAGGCTGCTTGTTCCATGGCTAATTGATATGATTCCAGTCCTTTGATCTATAGCAAGCTAAACTAGGTATACATTTATTTTTCTACAAGTTAAACTATGTATAATTTATTTTTCTTACCTTCAATAGTTCTTTTCTGTAGTAGCTTAAAACAGACTATATTTTTACAGGTGAATAAGGGTTATTGTGCATGTTTATATATTTATCCATCCAAACAAGATTCTTTAATTTATTATATAATATCCTTTTTCATATTTGCACACATTCAAGTGTATTCTTTCTTTTGTGCATATTTATATATTTATTCATCCAAACAAGCTTATTTAATTTATTATATAATATCATTTTTCATCTTTTCACATGTTCAAGTGTATTCTTTTTTAGAATATAATTATCTAAGATTTTTTTGTTGGAAATAAATTAAAGTCTACTTCATTCTTCCAACCAAGAACTATGTTTCTAATTAGTTCCCGCAAAGCTCTAACTCCTACTTCCCACAATGAAAATAAATGTACGAATAATTGTGTTGATGATTACACTGGTATGTGTTAGGTGTATTGTTGGGTCCCTATATTACTAGTGTTAGTACCACCGCCTTATTATATTTTTGTGATCATGTAGTCCCCATATTTTTATTATTGTGCCCCGTAGAATCCCACTATTGTTATTATTGTGTCCTTACATTATTATTGTTATGTTAGCTCTGATTATATTATGACCCCTTAGTCTCCTATATATATAAAGGATGTCTTTCCATTTGTATCATCGAAGGATTGTTCATTTTTGTAATGTAAAGGAGGTTGCCCCCTCGAAGAGGCTTATTTATAAGGAGTTGATCTATCTTTTCTATCTTTTTGTGAGCTTATTTCATAACATTTGGTATTAGAGCTTTGGATTCTAGGGTTTTGCTTCTCGAAACTGGTCATAGTGGAATTTCACTAACACAATTTCGCTATGAAGTTTCAGAAGCTAAAACTGAAACCCACTTTACCCAAAATTGTTTTGAACCTCGAGACCAATTTTCAGATCTTTTCTCACTATATTTTCGTAGATATGATCTCAGGAAGTTAGGATTTTTGAAAACTATAGAATTCCATCTCAAATAGGTCATCGTGGAATTATCACTATACTTGTTTTTATGTGAAGTTTTAGGCTGTGAAATTAAAATCCATTTGTGCCGCTATTTTGGTGAAGCTTGTACTTAATTTTAAGATCTTGGTTTTCTATATTTTCTGAGATACAGTCCAAGACATTTAGGGTTTTTGCAGGATCCTGAGTTACATCCTAAAGAGGTGACCTTGGGAAAATCGTCATAACCTTCTCTCTGAGCATCAAATTGAAAATTCGTAAGAAGAAGCAAAAATAGGATGGGCTGTAGTTTTCTTTGTATGAGTTTTACGTCCCAAAGTTGAAACAGTGACATGTGGCCCTTCGTATAATTTCGCTCTACTGAACTAGTCTATAATCAGGTCATAGTGGAAGTTTTGACATAACTCTTCCTTACAGAATCCAATCTTGATCAGATTTGTGGGCTTAGAAATATCACTCGGAGGGCTACTGTAGGATGTAATTCAAAAACTTGTAGATTTGAAATTACAGAGTTACAATCGTTTCAAGATCAAGCTCCTAAAATCAAGAAAAGGTGATATGAGGAAGTTTGATGGCAAGGATCCAGTGAATTGGATACTCTAGATGGAGCAATATTTTGATCTACATGAGGTGGAACTGTTACAAAAAGTATGTATTGCATCTTCATATTTAGAACCAGATCAATTTTTATGGTATAAAGGGCTTTGTTCTAATAAACCACTTGTTACCTAGTCAATTTTCACGAAGGAAATGATAACACATTATGATGATACAAAGAGAAACACCTTATTTAGCTAATTTGATAAATCTCCAATGGAAGTTTTCAATGGAAAAGCCTATTGAGGACTTTCAAAAATTTAATATAAGGGAACATGATATTCCAAAGAAGTAGAGGATTGATGTCTCCATAGGGACTTTAAAGAATAACATTAAACATGAGGTTCATCTTTGGGAACTTGATTCGTTGGAGAAGCAATTCATGTTAGCAAGAAAAGTTGAAAGAAAAATTATGGCACCAAGGAAGTCTACCCCTCAGAACTATAAAGATGGAAGTGTTGTTTATCCTAGCCTTTCACAACCTATAATGTTGACACCACAATAATTGGAATAATAAAGAGCAAAAGGGCTTTGTTACAATTGTGATAACAAATACATTAAAGGTCCTAAGTGTGCTAAGAAGAAATTATTTTACATTGATTGTGGAGAGGAGGAATAAAAGGTTCAAGAAACATAAAAAATAAGAGGATATACAATAGGAACCAACCCCAAAGAATGAAGAAATGAATCTGACCATATCTTGTAAAGCATTGGCAAGAATTACCACTCCTCAAGCTCTCAATATAGAAGGATATATCAAGAAGAAAAATGTTCAAGAAGTGGAAGATCACATCGAGCATCCAGAAATTAATCTGACCATATCTTGCAATGCGTTGGCAGAAATTACCATTCCTCAAACTCTCAAGAGAGAAGGACATATCAAGAAAAATGTTCAGAAAGTGAAAGATCACATTGAGCATCAAGAAAGGAATCTGACCATATCTTGTAATGCATTGGAAGAAATTACCACTCCTCAAACTCTCAAGATAGAAGGACATATCAAGAAGAAAAATATTCAAGCAGTGAAAGATCACGTCGAGCATCAACAACAAGTTCTCCATGATTGCTTGCAGATTTCTGTGGTGTGGTTTTTGAGGTTCAGAATTTAGATATTTCACAGTTTTCATTTTTTGTTGTCTACGTTTCGAGTCTAGAACAAGAGTCATCCTTAGGACTGATTTACAAAGAAGTGAAGCCCTAATAATAAATATGTTTCAAGGAATTGTAAATAAAGCTGACTAGTTAAACTTTTTTATTTCTATTTTAAATATTTATTGCTTTCTATATTATTTTATCAATTTCTCTATTATTAATTATTTTTTGATAATGATATGTTAATATATTATTATATTTTTCTGGTTATAAAATTATGTTATTAATATACTTTACCTTATGCTTTTTTATTTTTTATTTGTGAGATTGGTTTGTTTAATTTTGTTATTTTTATGAGAAGTGTTTTATATAAAAGTTAATTTATTTGAAATTATATTTTAATTAATTTATCATTAGTTTGTTTTGAGTATGGTCATAAATTATTATTTTAGGAAATAGGTTTAATATTTATTTGTTTATGTTTAATGGTTAGTTTCTAAGGTAACGAATGAATCTTGATTTATACAAAGACAATTTATTGAAGTGTTTTATGTAAATTTGATTTATTGGGATTATATTCTAATTAAATTTTATTAGTTTGTTGAATTATATGTAAGGGGTTAAGATATAAAGAGTCTTTATTAAAATTAAATATGTTTTAACTAAATTTAATGGTTAATCTAATATTGGGTGAAGTGTTTGAAATCAAGTCGATTTATATTGATTAATATAAAGTTAATTTATTGCAATTTAGTTATATTCTAATTAAATTACAATGGTTTATTCAATTATAGGTAAAGTGTTGAATTGTTGCTATAATGCTTATATTTCTTAGGTTTTTTTTATTATGCTATTGCTTAGCCATAAGGAATTTTTTAAAATTAATCCCAATGTTGTTTTGAATTAGGGTTGATATATTGAAGTACGATTAGAGAATCCATCATGTTATTTATACATACTAGTTAATTTTTCAATTTTTTTATATTATAAGTGAGTTAGTTTCTTAATGTTTGATATTAAATTTTATTAAGGTTATGAGAGGGGACATGTTTCTCCTATGTTTAGGGTCAAAGGAGGGAGGTTTAATTAAACTCCATGGTGGGTGGTTATGAGAAGATGAAGATGAAAAAGAGAGCTAAGAGGAGAGGAGTTAAAACTGAGGTAAGGGGTGAAGGGGATGGGAATGACAAAAAATGGTGAGGTTAATGTGAACTAGGGGGGCTTTCTATTCAATGGATTTGAGAAGAGAGATCTAGTTTCTACTAATTTCCAAGCTTGCATCTCTATTGAGGTTATGCAGAGGTTTGATCGTTTCAAGTGCCTCGCAAAATTTGCACTTAAAATGATGTTTCTCGTTGGCAATCACCTTTGTGTCTTTGAGGCATATGTGGTGGTTTGTCTTCCCTGCATGCTCAACTAAAGTTGAAGAATGAGCTCTCTCATTATGGATGTATACACCATTCTCTTTGAGCCTAACCTTTACCGACTTGCCTGCTTCTCCAATATACTATTCTCCGCAAGAGCAATTGATCATGTACACAAATTTTTGCTGGAGGTGTTCCGGATTGTCTTTAACTAATTTCATTCTTTGCTTAATGGTTGTCATCAGTTTGAATTAAGTTTTAATGTATCTCTTCATGAGAACATTAGCTAGGTTGTTAGTGACTCCTTGAATATATGGAAGGTAGGCATTAGCAGTTTGAAGGTTATTAGATTGATCTTTTTTTCTTTCGGATCTGGATTTACGGATGGCTTTGAAGATGTCTTTTTCATTGTATCCTAAGCTGGTAAATATTTTCCTTAAGTAAGTAGCCTTTTCTTCA
This sequence comes from Pinus taeda, assembly GCA_000404065.3. NCBI lineage: Eukaryota > Viridiplantae > Streptophyta > Pinopsida > Pinales > Pinaceae > Pinus > Pinus taeda. Next base: position 16,240 of record APFE031646144.1, on the reverse strand, counting down.
GTGTGTATTTCATCTGATATCCTACAAGCTCTAGTGAAGAGTGTTTGAAGTACTCCCATCTTTTTAGCTTGATGGTGATGTGAATCTACATCAAGGTAGTTATCAATATGTGCCTTTTTTCTAAACACTCTGTGTCCTAAGGAACTATCCTTACTTCTTATGAGGAGGATATCAAACAAGGCAATGCAATAATTCTCCTCAAACGCCATTTTAAATTTGAGTTCATCTGAAATTCTATTGAGATGGTTTAAAAAGTTTTTAAGCTCCTCATCCCCATGAGGCCAATCTACACTAGTGTCATTCGCAAACTTGATCTAAAACTTAGGTTTTAATGGGAAGGTATCAAGAGCCTTCTTTTCAAATTTTTCCATAAAACGATTGGCCACAATAGGAGAAAGAGGTGATCCCATAGCCACCCCTAAGGTTTGTTCAAATACTTCCCCCTAGAAGATGAAGAAAGTTGAATGGAGACGGATTTCAACTAATTTAGCAGTTCGGGGGTCTGCTACTTCTTTTAAAACTTTTATAGCTTCATTTAAGGGGATCTTGGTGAAGATTTGAACCACATCAAAGCTAACAATTTTATCACCTGGATCAATTTTATCGTTTTTGATAAACTCCACATATTGGTTGGAGTTTTTGATGTAAGAGCTGGTTTTACCCACTATAGGTGCTAGAGTGCTAGCGACATACTTTTCTAATTCATAAGTAGGTGCAAATAAGTTCTCCAAATTTTATATGATAATGCCACTTTTGTGGAGAATTGAATGAAACAACAAGCATATCGACATCGTACTAAAAGAAGTATTGATGTAGGTGATTGGGTATTTTTATGGCTACATCTCAAGCAAGCTATTTTTGAGAAGGAAATTTTGGCAACACTATATGCACTTAAGAAATGGCCACCTTACCAAATGGGAAGAAACTTCAAAGTAAAAATGGATCATGGTAGTCTTAAATAACTTTTAGAACAAAGATTATGTTTAGAAGAAAAGAAAAAATGGGTCACAAATATGTTGGGTTATGACTTGGAAATCATCTACGAAAAAGGGAAGAAAAATGTTGTTACATATGCACTCTCAAGAAAGGATGACGATGTGGAAGCATTGCTTTGTGCTATTTCTATTATCCAACCATATTGGATAAAAGAAGAAAGGGATGAATGGAAGAAGGATGACGAATTGTGGCCACTCATTCAAAAGCTGCAGAAGATCCTAGTTCAAACAATATTTCTAGAACTTGACGAGGAAGGCAAAGTGAGATTGGAACCTGTAGTAGTCACAGAAACAAGAACCTGCCAGCTATGAAATCGATCAATTTCAGAGTATCTCATCAAGTGGAAAAACTTACCTGGTGAAGATTCCACATAGGAGGACAAGGATTTTATATAGAAGCATCAAAAACTACTCAAGTGTTGAGGACAACACTTTTTGAAGGAGATGGGCATGTTAGGTCCCTATAATACTAGTGTAACCCCTTATTGTTATTAGTACAATTGCCTTATTATATTGTTGTGCCCATGTAGTGCCCATATTGTTATTATTGTGCCCCATACAAGCCCACTATTGTTATTATTGTGCGCTTACATTATTATTTTTATGCTGGCTCTGATTATATTGATGATGATGATGATGATGGTTAACATCCACTGAGACCAAATTTTGGTCTATCAGACCTAAAGAAACAAATTATTTAGTTTGATTTAATATTTTATTCCTATGCTCAAAAAGCTTGGAGAGAAGGCTCCGAGCTCATTATAATTTTGACATCGTAAAAGGCTAGGAAGGCCAGTATTACATCAAAGATTATGAAACTAAGATCTAATGTGGTTGTACACAGGGCACTCTAAGAGGAAGTCGTTTTCATCCTCGATGTTCCTATTCTCACAGAGATGGTAGGTCCTTTCCATCCACTGTGTTTTAGGAACTGCCCAACGTCCTATTTCACTATCTAGCTCATGAGAGTTTGTTGTAATCTTTGTTATATTAATTTTCTTCTTTTACCTAGTTAAAATAGAGAGATACTTTTGAGCTTCTAGGGTAGGGTTGATGACCATCTTATAATAACTTAATTTTCTTTTAGCCGCTAAATCTTTCTCACACCACATTTTTTCTTTGAACTTAGAAGTAACAATATTTTTAATGTTATTAATGTTTTGTAATGCATCATTCTCATTGATATCCCAATACTTTAACCCCAGACCTTACATCCATTATGACCCCTTAGACCAATATATATAAAAAGGAGGTCTTTTCATTTGTATCATCAAAGAATTATTCATTTGTCTAATGTGAAGGAGGTTTCCCCCTTGAAGAGGCGTATTTATAAGGTGTTGATCTATCTTTTCTGTCATTTTGTGCGTTGGTTTCATGACATGTATTTATTTAAAATTAAATCTCAAGCTTTCAAAACCTTTAAGCATTTTCATGTATGGATTGGATATGAAGCATAATCACATAAACCTTGAAGAATTTTGATGTATGGATTGGATATGAATCATACTCACATATTGGCTCTCTTCATATTGTTAATGGAAGATAATGTACTTTAACGAATATGAAAAGTATCTCTACAAGCATGGGATTCAACATCAGAGCATAGTTCCATAGAATTATCAACAAAAATATGTAGTTGAAAGAATGATTATTACTATAATTAATATAGTTTTCAAAATGAGGTTTTTCAAAAATCGACCATAGATGTTTTCGGATGATGTGACTCTATGTGCAATGTATGTGAAAAACTTATGTCCATCTCATGCTCTTAGAAAAAGACTCCTTGTAAAATGTTGTATGGGTGAAATTCTTCGTTAAGCCATCACAAGGTCTTTGGTTCCTCTACATTCACTTATGTTTTTTATAGTATAGCCATTATTGCATATTGGGAATATTATTGTAAGTTTTTACTTTTAAATTTTTGGTTGTGATGTATCATATGTTGGTTATGGTTCCCTCAAATGATTTCAACATAATTGCTATTCTTCTCAATGGCTTCAAAATGAACTACCCTTCATACATGGAGTTCCTTCGAATATTTTACAATCTTTCCAAAATTTTCACTCTATGATAAAATCGTAACTTGATTCTCATCTCGATATAATTTTTCTTTCGACAAGCATATATTTACAATACTAATGTTATTCCCTTTACAACAAAGTATCGGGTTGAAGAATGTCATCTATATTACTAAGGTTAGACTCTACTTATGTCAAAACCCTCTATAACGTTCTTTGTGTGATTGATTTAGAGTTATTTCAATCCAAACTAAGGAATTCCTTTCCTGCATGTGTAGGCTAGTCTACGACTGACTTGGGTTATCTTGTGATATTGTTTCAGGGTAAAAATTCATGCATGTTTTTACCCCCACACTTTGGCCTTCAAGTACTTATCCAATGCTTCCTCTTTATAGGGTTTCACTATTTGTTCCAATTTTCGCTTGATGCTAGCCACAAGGAAATTTGATTTTGTTTGAGTGTAAATAAAACCCTTATCTAGCTAGGGATTTTCCCAAAAGGCCTGACACTCGAAACAATGCATGTATATCAATTTCAATTCAAGGGATTTACCTTCTCTTTGTTAATGAGAATATTTAATTATGAAAAAATAGTTTTTGCCATCTTATATCCCCAACAATGTAAATATTTCTTTTCATTCATAAGAAAAATTTATAGAATCTATTTACTTGTTACTTTGTGTAATGAAGTGATTCCATCAAAAGTTTACAATACTATAATATTTGTTCTATTTATTATCTATGAGTACACATTAGATATTCATGTCAACTCTATATACTTTGTTTCTAAATAATTATTGTATATAATTTACTATTACAATCATTTTCTTTGAAGAATAGAATATGCAAATTAGGCAAGAGGTGTGTTGAACCCTTGTCATGGGAGTTTGAGAAGGTTGTCTATTAGTCCCTAGTATTACTTTACACAAGGTTTCTTGTTCGATGACCAATTGATATGATTCTAGTCCTTTGACCTATAGCAAGCTAAACTAGGTCTACATTTATTTTTCTACAAGTGAAGCTATTCATAAATTTATTTTTCTTACCTGCAATAGTTCTTCTCTATAGTAGCTTACAACAAACTATATTTTATAGGTGAATAAGGGTTATTGTGCATGTTTATATATTTATCCATCCAAAGAAGATTCTTTAATTTATTATATAGTATCCTTTTGCATCTTTGCCCACATTCAAGTGTATTCCTTTTTTTGTGCATGTTTATATATTTATCCATCCAAACAAGCTTATTTAATTTAATATATAATATCCTCTTGCATCTTTGCACACGTGCAAGTGTATTCCTTTTTAGAATATACTTATCTACTATTTTCTTGATGGAAATAAATTAAAGGCTATTGCATTCCTTAAACCAAGAACTATGTTTCCAAGTAGTTCCTCCAAAGCTCTAACTCCTACTTCCCAGGAGAACAAATAGTAGCCCTTTTCTAATTTACATTTCCTTGACCGTTAGGAGCATCTTGCTACTTTTGGGGTAGGACTACAATCATTCTTTCCCAATATACCTTTATATTTTATCCAACCCCTTTTGTCTCCAACAATCATTTTAAGTGAGTTTCACCCATGAAATTTTTATTGAGTCATGTGTTTTCTTGGTACTCTACAAAGCCAACAATTCAACTCTAGCGAAAAGGAGAATTTTTTTTTAACTTTTTATCTTTCCTCTTCTTGGGCATAACTCATTCCGTGTGAATTAGAAGTCTAATATCACATGTGATCCCTTAATAATTTTTGAAGAACCATAACATAAAAAGCCAAATTTTCTTTTATATTAAAAAATATATATTTACACTGTCATATGTCACATCACTTGACCCACTTTGACTTGTTAGGGGCAATTGAATATTCAATTAAAAAGGTCATAATATAAATATACCAAGGATTATGACAATTCAATTTTGTAATTAGAGGAAATATAAGAACCTTGAAAAAGACATATTTAGCATGTTTTAAAAATAAAGTTACATTTTTTTAAATAATTGTGTCTTTGCTTTCAAAATTAATTTATTAAATTAAACACAAATATAAATCAAAGGATAAAAATTCAATTCCAGAGTTATATTCTTGAAATATATTTTGATTAAAATATTTGTAAATAAATGAAATTGAACATAAGTGAGTTAAAATACAAGGCTCGATTTTTTCCTCATTTTCGTAGAATATTATGATATTACGTATGCGTAAAGCCATGAAACAAAACAAAAAAAAAAGAACACAAAATATAAACCCATATTAAAGGATAAAACACACATTTTAACATTCTATCATTATAAAGCATCAATTTTTAGCTAATTAATTTCTAAAGTACATAATTTCTTGCAATCTATGATAAATGTTTTGTGGTATATTTTTTAAAATGTATTGAGTAGCTGTGCTGGCAAAGAATTTATCATCATAATCATTTGTGATCTTATAGTTATTTTTATTATAGAGATATATGTTAATTAATAAATGTTATGATCATTTTTATAAATAAATGGGATGTTATTAAATTGAATATCAATTTGCACATAAAATAAGTTAATACCCAAATTCGACTCATTTAAAGTATAATTGTTATATATGATCTTTATGTATGGGTACCGCCATTATATATGCACAAACACAAACATATACAAAGAAATAAAATAAGATATAATCACAAACATTTTAAATTCTATCATAAAACATAAAATTGTAATTAATTATCATAATATATTAATTTAAAATAATTGTAATTTTAAAATACACACATTAAATAGTGGTGGTTACAAAAAAAAATACATTTTCATTCATGATGTCATGGTTATTTACCAAAATAAGTAAACTATTATTAAATTGAGTATAGATAAGCTATGCAAGCGTTCAATTCATTTGTAGTGTAATTCTTGCATTGGATACTATGCATTCTTAAAGTCATCATATAATTTATTTGTATCAAGTTATTCTATTAAAAAAAATTGTGTTCAAGAATTTATAGACATACAGATGTAGAAAAAAATCAATACATTACATAAAATAAAAACACAAACATATAAAATTCTACCATCACAAAACATGGATTCGTAACTAATTAATAATATATATTGATTAAAGATACTTCTCAAAGATGCATTGAGTAGTGATACCTACAAAAAATCCATAGCCATTAATGATGTTATGGTCATTTGAAAAAATAAATGAAATTTTGTTAAACTACTAATTGCTAATTTGAACATATATAGTTTAATACACATTCAATTAATTGGGACTGTAATTCTTGCATATTATATTTTATGTGTGTAAAATCATCATAGAGGTGATTTGTATCAAGTTAATAGAAAATTTGGTCAATGGACTTCCATATGGGATATTCTAATGAAATACTTTCTTGTGTTCTAAAATTATACACATAACAAGAGCGTATAAAAACAAACAAATACATTTCATAAAATAAAAACACGAACATTTAAAATTATATCATCATAAAACATCAACCTGTATCAAATCAGACATCAAATCCACCTTCTACGTCATCGCTAGGGCATGATCTCATTGCTCGCAGGTCTGATAATGGAGGTTTTGAAAGGAGCTAACATTGGTTTCAGTCTCCTACGAGGGGGATGGAGACTGACAGCCTGGGCCATCGGCAATATCATTCACTAGATCATCGATGCAGAGTATCTTCTCACCTTGTACATACACGATGGCATAGAAGGAAGTGAAGTGCGTCACATTCATGAGTTGGGAATGGACCTGTGTAGGATTAAGGCGACTCTAGAGCATAAATCTTATAACATAAACACAGTATTTCTTAGAAATCACATAAGAGAAATTTTTGGCAGACACGTTCCAACCAACAATTATGTTTCATCATAAGGACCAAAGTGACGAACCACAATTGTTGGTTCGAAATGCGTCAGCCAAAAATTTCTCTTATCTGATTTCTATCGAAAGTCTTTTCTTAACTCATTATGGATCACAAAAGTTTGAATACAAAAATCTTATAATTGTCTGCTCTTAGTCACAATAGATTTATCGATCAGACATGAAGGCAAAAATTTGTCTACAGAAGTGAATCTTCCACCTCAAGCAGTTCATTTCATAGATCTATTGTTAAAGATCACAAATTTGGATATTCTCAATCCCCTTAGTACATTGGGTTGTCAAAATGTAGGAGTAGCATTAGATATGGAGAGTCTGCTTCACTTTTTTCCATATTAGAGTTTTCCTCCATCCATGTGCATCGGTTCGGTGGTTTGACCATCACTTATGAATTTAATAGTCCCACGGAAATCCCTCTCACTTTTTGCATGTTCGCACTTATCCATTGATTCAACTGAAGATCTATGCGACTCTCAAGTATGGGCATTTGATGTGGTAGCCTTCCAATTTTTTATCAAATCCCCACATGGAAAATCAATATTATTTTGGGTTCAGTCCATAGACAACATCAAACAATTAAAGCACAATATCATGCACACTCTGGGTATCATGATGCTCCTACAAAGTCTGATCTTGAGGGGAAAATCCATGCAGGAAGATGTGATGTTACAAGATTATAACATCCTCCCATCATCCACCATCATATTAAACTTGAGGCTTCGGGGAGGATCACCTCGACCAAGAAATTCAAAGTGCACACAAGGAGTGTTCGGATCTAGTATTCCCAAAGGAACATAATCGGATCAAGAGAAAGTAAATGGAGTCTTTTCGTTCATAGATATCCTCAAGGGAACATATGTTACCTCAAAAACACTAGATCATAAACACAATATACCCAACCCCTACATAATAGAACAACTAAATCAAATCCTAGTAATAACTATAAATCTACCATAAACAAATGATTTGTGCATAACATATGAATCTCAAGCAGTACTATGCAGATTCAATAGTTTTTGGCCAAAACCAGTGGATCTCTTTCATTGGATATTCACAAATTGGACAATAAATTGTGATAAGAACCTTTGCTCCAAGGGCTTCTTCATAGTAAAATTTGCATTGTGAGAGGATTGTGAATATATATTACAAGAGGGTCCATGGTTTTGGGGCTATGCGGGACTTTTTGGCACCCCTTGGTTCCTAGATTTTGATGCCAATATAATGATAGTATCTCAAATTTCAGTTTGGGTAGATTGCACAATGTACCCCTACATTTTTGGCTCCATAAAGTGAAAGAAGCCATTGGGAACATATTAGGGTGATACATAAAGAAATATACACAAATATTTGAGCAACAAATCTACACAATCTTCATAATTTATGTGGAGGTAGAATTCCACAAACGATTGTTGGATCATATTCTATTGACACATAACAAGAAGTGCTCAACATAGTTCCTAGATTTTTCAAACACAACATTTAGATGTTGAATAATCAAACAAATGGGACATCCATAAATTCATATCATGATGCTAAGAAAGTGCCTCAAAGGAAGAGGAAAACAAGAAATCAACCCAAGGGATGGAAATTCCCACTGAATTTTCCTGATGAAGAAGAGGATGATGAAGAAATGGATCCTCCTACCAATGAAGAAGCCCAAAATACACAAGAAAACGTAGAAAACATGAGTGTTAATAATGAATTTTCAGGAACTCCAGCAAACACATTGACGGAGGAGATGGTCCCTGTAGCAATGGAGACAAGGGACTCAAAATATCATCATGTATCTAAAAGTTTAGATTCAGATAGAGAAAATCGAAGAATGAATGAAGGGACCCAGCTAGCACTTGTAATGGCCACTCCTTCCCAGGGAGAATGAAGAAATAAAAGGGAGAAATGGAGAAAAGGGTAACATGTTTACCACCATTTTGGAGTCATATTTTTGGTCTCTTTGATCACCAATTTTTATTGGCGTGATTAAATGCATTATCAAAATCTACAACATATAATTTTGTTATCATAAAAATTCTCTTACTGTGGATTCTCCGATCAAAGATTCAAAAAGCAGAAACCACAGATCTCTGAAATCCAAGAATATATTAATTATAAATAATTATAAAAGGATCTGATTTTCAAATACACATTGAATAAGGTGAGGTACAATATGTCTGCTAGACTTTTACTGAGGTGTAAATAAATGTTTACATATTTCTTTTGGACTTTTACATGGGCATAGATAAATGTTTACTCTACTCCACACTGTCCCAACCGATAAAGTCAAGACCACAACACATGACTTTTTCTAAATGCCTTAATCTAATTACTCCAGACCCAGTATTTTGGAAACTTCAATAGTTTTTCAACACCTACAATCATCACTCATCACCTCCAAGTCGTTAGAAAATTCAAAAGCTCCACAATATGCCTAATAAGACTATGACATGTTGATTTTAAAAAATTCAATAAAATTGTTGATTTTAAACAATTCAATAAAACTACATTAATTTTGTGGAATGAAGAATGGAAGAGATGGTGGATGGGGTGCACATTGGATATAGGAAATGAGATGAAGGGATTGGAATTTTCCACTTTCAACTTCCCACCTAGATAGTCTAGGCTCCATTGGCCATTATTGGAGGATGGGATCTAAGCAATTGCAAGTGAGTTTTTCATTAATTATTATTGTTATTTTTCGTTTTATTAAATGTTACATTAATAACTTATTTTAGGGATCCCAATATAATCATTTATCTGGTGTATTTGATGATATTAGATTGATAGCTGTGTGTCATTTTTTGTTTGTAGATTTTATATTTGAGTTTGAATTTTAGTAAAAGGGTTTCCGAAAATTTAATAGTCTGTTTAAATTTTATTTAGGTTTACTTTTAAACTTTTAGAATATCTTTTATTTACATTTTAAATTTAAGTCTCCATAAATATTAGGAGAAATCCATTTTAATTCTTCTCATTGCATATAATAATGTGATAGAATATATTTTATTCATTTTCCCATTTTATTGTAAATTATTTCTCAAAATTTTAACAATGTAATTATTTTTCTCTCTATATTTTTTTTTTCTGGGGAAAGACTAAGCTAATTTATAATAAAAAGAAGAAAAAATATGTACAAGAGGTTTGAACCTCTGAGAGTGCCATTGTGGCTTGTGCAACTCTCTTTCAAAAATATGACAAAATTTAACTGTTCTGCTAATGAGAGTGCCACTCTTAACTAGGCACCTCTGTCTAAAAAATATTACAAATTTCATTGTTCCAGTGAGCATAGACAAAACATGACCAGACATAACCCAGGATTCGCCATAGGTGCCGCTACAAGAAAACTGAGTAGAACAAGCCGAGACAGCAAAAGCATGCGAGAAGGTAGGTAACAAAACAAATCAAGAAGACGACACATACTGAACAAAAGGAACTACTTGATGTTTGCAGACCCTTGTCCGATGTCCTCATCCAGAGGCTCCCAAGTGATCTCCATTCAGGGCGGGATGTCTTCCAGCTTCATGCCCGGCTGTAGCTTTGGATACAGCAAAGTTCTAAAGGGGAGACTTGGCTCCTTGTGCTGGCTTAGCTTCTGTGGAGAGGTCTGATGAGCTTCTGCCTTCTCCTGAGAATGTGTTGCTTTATCTGGAGCCAGGTCCAGACTATTCTTGTCCTGAATACTCACAATTTCCTAGAACACTTCGGCCTGCTCCTCTGTGTGCACTCCAGTGCTCTCCTCCTCAATTTTGCTTTGCGAGGACGGAGCGTAGGATCTGTCCTCAATCCCCCTGTTGGGCGAGGTGCTTTTCAGATGAGAAGGTGACTGATCCATCGAAGGGGCCATCATGCTATCTTCGTCCTCATCTTCTTCAGAGAAGATAACCGTAACCAGCGTCGAAATGAAGGGCTTGTTGGTGCGACGACGGTAATGGAACCGGGCTGATTGGACAGTGTTGCAGATGGAGTGGTCCGAGTCTTCGGTGCAGTTAGAAGAAGGTGAAGCGCAGGCTAGAGGTGAGATACGGCGAGGGATATAACAGCCTCACCCTCCAGCACCCCCTCGCTGGCCCAGGTGACTCCCACACCGAGGAGTGGCTCTTAAGCGAGGCGCCATAAAGATTGTCTTGACAGCTGCGAGAAGACGAGAGGACGAAGGAGGTGCTGAAGCAATCTGGGGGCTAGTTATCTTCTGGAAGGATTTCCAGTCAGCTTCGACTTGGTTCCTCTTGGTGGCACAAAGTTTCTCGTCCCCTGAGCAGATTGCCCTACCAATTTCCGTTGCTATCTTCGGAAGGATGCAAACAACAAAAACATAAACAGGTTTGTGCTTAATTACAGAGAGATGCCAGAGCTTATCATGGCCTCTGTTCTCCGGCTGCGAATAACCTGACCTGGCATTCTCCTCCTGCAACCGGCTCTGAACGAGGAGGAATGTTTCTGCAACGCGCTGCTCCATTCTATTAACTCCGCGGCTCTTACCTTGGGACTGAAGAGGTATTAATTGACAATGAATGCACTTCATTGTAAATAGCATATGATCCTGGTGCATTAACCTTACCGTCTGCCCACTTTCCTCTCTGCATGGCTGGCTCTTAACAGCCATTTATTACTGGACAGACACCCGCATCCGGGTATTTTTCTCTATATATTATTATTAATACCTATTTTCTAATGTTTTTGCACGGAGATGGAGAATGGAGATGATTCATAATTACACTTTGTAATTTTTTGTTTATCTATATGTAAATTATATTATTATTTCTAAACAATCGAAAACTATATTAATAGGATTTCTATTTATTTTGAGGTAGGGGAGTTTCCCTCTCTCTAAGACCTCAAGATAACTATGGATATGGTTATATGTGAGGTATGTCTCGTGTGATTATGGTTATTTTGTTATTATGTTTTTTCTCTCTTCTTAAACGAATTTACAAAACAAATTGTGGAATGTATTAAAAATTAAAAATGGTGATAATTTGTTTAAAAAAATTGATATTGGTAATGAATGAAGAATGAAACTTTAAACAAAATAAATAAATAATTAAATTGAACTTCCTTCTCCCACAATGAACCCACGTTGTACGACTTCTCTTCCTCATTGATCAAACCTTAAGCTCCTTCGATCCATGCTTGATTTAGTAGTCACTTTAGTCCTTCAATGGTGATGCATTTAGGGCCAACTTGGTCCAATCTCACGCTTCCCTCCAATAGTCCACATGTGTCCAATACCTAACATTGCAACCTAGACCTCTGATTTGACTAGAAAATCAACATCAACAAGAGGATACACATACCTTGATTTCCATTACACTCCTAGTACTCTTGTCCTAAATATCTAAGCTTCTGGAGATATGGTTAGGAAACACCAACAACCCTAAATAACTACTCCCAACTATGTTTCCCTTCTACAAAGACATTCTCTTCTTTTGATTTCCTTTCTAGACTTCCAAAGCATTATTTTGGGCATAAAGAACCTCCTCAAAATACACTACAATTCTTCGTCTCGCAACAATAAGTGATCTAATCTATCTAGAAAGCAAGACACTATTGTTCAACTACCTCTCTCCTTGAAGTAACTATTGCTAAGCTAGAGATGTTTTACAAGCCCTCTCGACCATCCAAATTATGCCTCTAACATGATTTTGTAACAGCAATTCCCTGTGGCATGAAAAGAGATCCAAACACGACACAAAAGTAGCAAAGAAAACTACACAAGTTCACTCTCTATCTCAAAGGTATACCTAATTTGATTTACACTTTGGATGTGCTCTAAATCTCCAAAAACTAACTTCTATTTATATGCACACGTGGCTCTGTGAATTTTTCCTTGGGGCATACTTTACCCAAGGCCATTTAAATTTTACATCTAAGTACCTATCATAGAATCTTCTAAGCAGATTACAAGTTGAGACTCACAACATTCGAAATTTATTCACACATCAACATATAATATTGATTGACAAGAAATTTGGATGGGTATTTAACTAGAAGGTCTATAATAACTACAAAATTTAGACTCAAATTCCTAAGAAGTGTTGGAGCATCCCCAAGAAAAGGGTAAAAATAGCAAAGAAGTGTATAATTGCAACAATTTCTACTCGAGAAGTGTAGAATCCAAGTAGGTTGATACTCTGGAAGTACCATATAATAATACTATGTGAGAAGATATATTAAGGAAATTCTAGAGAAAACTAATTTACAAATAGATGTTACCTCAACCTCACCTACAACTGACAAAAAGGTTCCTCTATTAGAGTCAAATACACCCAACACTTGAGCTCCATAAATAAAGAAAGGCTAAAAGAAACATCTAGTAAGAAACCTAACCTAAGCCATGCTTGAGATAAACAAATATTTGAAGCACTAGAAAAATCTATGAGAGAAAAAATGAAAAAAATTAAAGGAAGGATAATGGATAGTAGCAAGATTTAGCAGAGATAACAAAAACAAAGGGATATTTAGTTAGAATATTAGTACCAGGATATAAAGTGCAACTATTAGAACATAAAATACTAGTTGATCAACAATTTTCAAGGCACATATCACTAGCCAACAAGGTAGAGTATTTGAAATATTTAAAAGCATTTAATGCCCATGAAAGTATAGTTGTATGGAAATGGTTTATATTTTATCAACATCTTCAAGTGCTTGCACCAACTACTTATCAAACAACATTCCCTATGACTTCAACACGAGCACATGAAATAGCACAATCATCTCGATAATCTCCCTGGCAATATACATTCAATTTCTTTGAGCCAAGCATGTTGGATGTGGTCTCTCTTCTGAACAACAACATCACACTCAAGAAATTGAAGTTTAACATTCCAATCGACCCGTCAGGGAAGGGAAAAGAAGAAGAATTCACATTTTAAATCTTGCGGATGTAGCTCAAGAAGTTCTCGTGACCCTGAAACTAGGTCTCCTAATTAGCCAACCACCCTTCTAGATGAACTTTTATTTCACTATAAGGATTTACATTTTTTAATTTATGGTGTATCAAATTTTGTACAAATTTTTTAAGACTGCAAATCCACTGTTCTCTATCACAAAGAAGATATTAAGGGTAGGGGAGATGTTGAAGGGGCTAATCGACTTAGCTGACAATCCCAAACAATTCTAGAATTGATATTATAAATTCAATCAACTCTCTAGTTGAGTCAAGAGTCTAAGTTAGATGGGCTAAATTGGTTTTGACAACTAAATTTTTGTGACTATATCGGCATAAGATATATATATCTTTTGTGACTCACTTCTAAAGAGAATATAATATAAAGTAACACTTTGTTATTTCTATGCTACATCGTTTCTCTTCTTCTATTCCTATGTTCTTTATCTTCATGAGATTTCTTGTTTTACTTTCTACTAGTAACTAATGGTCATTATCTACTACACTGCAAGTATATATCAAATTTTTTGGAATATTTTACTAAAATATAAAATATTGTAAAATATTGGTGCATCTTTCAATGAATTGTAAAATGTTGTAAAATATTAGTGAATCATTCACTTAATTATAAAATCTTGTAATTTATTGGTGAATCCCTCATTTAATCTTTCCATCAAGTTAGTTTTCCTTCTTATGCATTGATTATATCATAGAAAAATAATTATCCAATTAATTTGCTTCAAATAAAAAAATGTTGTTAGCATTTGATAGTTCATCACCATCTATAATTTTTTTCAACTCTTTGGTGTGTAACTATTATAGTAACTGTTTTTTTTCTTCTTCATGAAAACTCTAATAATTGTTGATCAATACATAATTTTTTGAAATTACACAAATATGTACTGAAAGTTAATTTCCTATATGATAAAAAAATAAATTAACACAAATCATTATAAAGCCACAATTTTTGAGTTCAAAAATATATCCCACAAAGAAAAATGTTCATTACTTAGTATAACATCTTACAATATAAGTATCATCAAAGAATTTCAACTTCATAAATTATAATACACTAAAAAATCTCTCATCCTTCACTATTTACATGTATTTCTCCTTTAGCCCTTCCCTTGAAAGTATAATTTCATTAAAGGAATGTTGTTCCCATGAAAATAGATCCCCTACAATGAAAACATAGGAAGCTAGAGAATAGGTCTTTATTCCATACAAATAACCAAGTAGAACATATTTCCCTTTCCTAATAAATATTTTGATACAAAATACAAGATAAATTATGGATTCTCTAAAAAACGAAGAAGCTCAGGTCATGTGAGAAACTGAACTGGAAATTAATTTATTTTCCTTAAAACATTAGCTATATAAAAAGTTAATGATAATTAAGGAAAATATGTGGATTACCCAAAGAATAAGCAAAGCCATATATGCCTCTACCTCCACCTCCTCCTCCACCTCCTCCACCTTCGCCTCCTCCACCACCTCCTCCTCCTACTGCTCCTCCTACTCATCCACAACCACCAACACGTCCTCCTCCTCCTCCTCCTCCACCTCTACCACTTCCTCCTCCTCCTCCTTCGTCGCCTTTGCCTTCTCATTCGCCACCACCTCCAACTCCACCTCTACCTCCTCGACCCCCTCCTCCTCCTCCTCATCCTCCTCCTCCTCATCTTCCACCTCCTCCACCTCCTCCTCCGCTTCCTCCTCCTCCTCCGCCAACTAAACCTCTAGCTCCACATCCACCTCCTCCTCCCCCTCATACTCTGCCTCCACCTTCACCTCTTTTTCCACTCATCCTCAACCTTGACTTCCACCTATACCTCCACATCCACTTCATCCTCCTCCACCTCCTCCTCCTTCTCCACAGCCTCCTCATCCTCCTCCTCTACCACCTCCACCTATACCTCCATCATCTCCAATTCCACCACCACCTACACCTCCACCACCTCATCCACCTCCTCCTCCTCCTCCAATTCCACCTCCACCACCTCCTCCTGCTTCTCTGCTCCCTCTTCCTCCTCCTCCTAATCCATCTCCAAGTCCACCTCCTCCTCAACCCCCTCGTCCTCCACCTCGTCCACCACCTCAACCTCCGCCTCCTCTTGCACCTCCTCCTCCACCTCCACCTCCTCCTCCACCACCACCCCTACCTCTACCTCATCCTCCTCCTTCACATCCACCTCCACCTCCTCCACCGCCTCCACCTCGTCCTCCTCCACCTCCCTCTCCTCCACCACCACCACCACAACCACCTTCTCCTCTTCAACCACCTTCTCCTCCAGCTCCATCTCCTCCTCCTCCACCACTTCCACCTCCACCTCCACCACCACCTCCTCCACAACCTCTGCCTCCTCCTCCTTCTTCTCCTCCTACTCCATCTCTACCTCCGTCACTTCTACCTCTTCCTCCTCCGCCTCCTATTCCACCACCTCCTGCCCCCCCTCATCCACCACCTCCTCCTCCTCCTCCAAG
>APFE031646143.1:1738-22250 GCA_000404065.3 Pinus taeda | reverse complement strand
GGCCATTTAATTCATTCATTCATTTCATTTATTTAATTATAATAATATATATTAAAGCAAGTGTTTAAGATCTAAAGCTAAATATCTAAATTAACATTAAATAAAGATCTAAATTACAACTAATATTAATCTAGCACTTCAAGGACTAGAGGTTGATGTTCTTTGGTTTTTAATCTAATCTCAAACAATAAATCTAGTTTAACATTTATTTATGAAATTTGTATTTATGTAATGGTTTTTATTTATATTTTTTATCCCTCGAGTAAGTTAATGATAGTTTTTTAATTCATTTTGTGGAAGAATTTAAAGCATTTATTTTAAAGAACCTTTTAAGTTTTGTAGTTCTCATAAGCACTTTGCGTTTATTTTAAAGCACAGTCTAATAGAACTGTAATATAGTTTCACTCTAGACGCAGAGGCTAAAAAGAAGGTTTTTCCTACAAGTGTGTATAATAAATGAAAACACGTCTTTTAAATATAATTTAATCTCTATTAATATTCATTATATTGGACTGAGCTTGTGGGCCAAATATAAATTAAAAGTACATAGAAAGAGTGAGAAACATATAAAGCCAAACAATGGTAAACTCAATAGAACTATTCTTAACCTAGAACCTAAAATGTAAAAGTGGTTTACCTTGGTATCAACAGAAACCGGGTACTTGATAGAATTAGAATACACTTTGTTATTTGCGCACTTTGAGAACCAAATTGAATATCTAATTAGAAAGACACATTGTTATTAGATATATACTTTTCCATTAAACTGAATCGAATAGGTGATTGTATAGATGTGTTTTTTTGGTTATTAAAAAATTAATTAAGTTGACATATTCAATATTTTTTTTTTGTAAATTAAAGCTTTGTATCAATAAAAAATCAGATTTACATGGTTTTTCCATATTGCTCTCTGAGGAGCTTGACTTCCTCGAGACCCTACTCAAGACAAAAACAAATTTGGATATCCATTCAACACCAAACACCAAGAGACCATACATAGTTAAACACTAGTTAGACAGTTAGTCGACACATAACATCGTCAAGCATCAAAACCAAAGCAAAAACCAGCTATACTAGTTGCATAATTAACTCCATGGCTGATACAAAAGCAACCACAATATTGCATCCATATTCATCTCTTACTCAAACATAAAATACGACCACAAAAAACAGAGACCCCTTTGATCGGGCCGATGACAAATAAAGGAACCAACAATACGTGCAGACGACTAACTAAACTCTAATCATTCTTTGAAGATATATTGTAGCTAGAGCCCTCACACTTGACCTCGAAGGATCCATCAAATATATGATGTTAGATTCACAAGTTATATGACCCTCCATATGCGCCAAGTGGGAATCAATCTTGTCCAAACATGATCTTTGATTTATGAGCATCCTTTTGATGTATTTCAAGGTGGCAAAGACATTATGCCACTTCAAATGCTTGTCCTTCAGGACGAGACCCAACAAGTTTTTCATTTGCCAATGTAAAGCTATTGAATTCAAGTATTGTATCTTCTTGCCCTTGATGTGCCCAATGTTGATAAATTTGTATGGAAGAACTTAGGGTGATTTCTCTTACTTGATAATTGCTTATGATATTATATTAGCTTCTTGTTATTGTTCTTATTATGATATATTTCATCAAACAATGAACACAAGATGTAGGCTCTCAGTTAGGGAAAACCCCTCTCTTAGCGGAAAACCTAGTCAAAATTATTCTTTTCTTATAGAAACAACTTCAAATGATAAATCCAATACCAAAAAACCTAGACCAAGACCTCCTGTAAGCACCAAGTCAACCCTTCCAACTAGTCAAAGTCAAACCAAGTCAACAAAGGTCAAAGCCTTCCAGAACTGCTACAAACTCAAAATTTGGCTCCCAACATCTAAATTTTAGACCTACAATAGGTCTACAACTTCAGCCCCTGCCGCCCCCTTGCAACATCTCATATTTCACATGTGAGAGAAAATGGTCCAAAAACTAGATCAAAACTTCAATTTTCCTTCCTCCTTGCTTGAGCTTCTCTCTCCTTTGAATTTATTAGCTTCTACCTTGGACTAAATACTTGAATTACAAATTTACTAAGCAAATGCCCATCCACTTACATTTATATTCATGAATACGTGGATAAACAAAAATACACCTACATACTGATGGTTGAACTAGTTTATCTCATATAAAAATGCGATTACATGACTTTAAAATTAAAATTATATTGTTCAACCTCACATAAAATCCTAACTTTAAAATTAAAGTTATATCATTCAACTTCACATAAAATCCTATCTTTAAAATTAAAGTTATATCGTTCAACCTTAAACAAAATCAGTGAATTGATTTCTAAAGATATTATTTAAAAATAATAAATGTATTAATTTTATTATAATTATTATTATATTGGTAAATTTGTAAAATTCATTTTACTTATAATATATAATAAATATAAGATATAAATATCAATTTATTTTCATCATAATTCTTAAAAATATATTTTTTAATAATTTTTAATTTTAATTTTGTTTTTTCCGTGGTATGATTGCCAAAAACCATGTTGGCAAGTCTTTATTTATCCAAATGATCAAAAATTCAATGACAGTCAAATAATAATAATAATAGCACTAGCATACATCCATTTTAAGTAAGGATCTAACATGAGTCCAAAGAGATCAAATATTTTCACGTGCAAACTTTTTAGAGTGCAAAATACATTGTGTTATTTTTCATTGTATTTTTGAATGTTAAATAGAATATATATATAACCAATAAAATTTTAACCATAAGATTTTTATTTTTTTTATTTTTTTCTTCTATATATATAGATATATGTGAAGTTGATGTCGATGTAAATTAGTTAACATAGATCTTCAAATAGTTTATTTAAATCTCTTGTTGATTTTTTTTTGAAGTATACAATTTTTTTTACAATATATTTATTTTTTTAATTATAGCCAACATTATTTTTCTATTTAGAACATTTTTCATTTTTTTTAAAGTATACGGACAAGACAAATTTAGACAGCCAATTTAAATAATATTTTTATGGACAAAAATACTTACACATCACCTTCATACTGAATTGTAGAATAAACCTCTTGACCCAAGAACTATCCACCAACTTACCTAAACAAGTAAATCGAATTTAAAACTTGAATAAAACCCCTTTATTAATTATAATTTAACATTAAAATATATAAATCTGAAAAACTTACTTACCCCACAAATTAAAAAAATCTTATACCCTAATTTAATAGATAACTTTGTTATTTAATATAGTTTATTACTATAATTATAATTTTCACTTTAATATTTTAAATTTTGTTAATAATTATGATATTTATAATATAACAATATATGCTTATGAGCTCAGATTTATGTTCATGATATTAAATTTCGTAAGTTTTATTATTAAATAGATATATTATATTTATAACAAAAAAAAAATATAGTTTTAATAAAATAAAAGTGGTTTAAAGTTTATATAATATTTCTCTCTTTTAATATATTACATTATCTTAAATTTTACTTGAGCCCTTGAAATTTTGACTCTGGTGAAATAAAAAAATGCAATGAAATCTTTATACTTTTAAAGGAAAATCAAAATATATCATTCCAAAGTCTTTTTGAGGCTTAGAATTGCTACTGTTATCTATCCTGTCCCTATCTTATTGTTAAGTTGAATATTTTATTTTCATGGAACTAAAAATCCAATGAAATTTCTATATATGTTAGAAATCAATAAAATAAAAATATGAATGATTGTACGGTGGATAATCTGAAGCAAATATCTCCATTGTCCATTTGATAAAAAAGTATTCTATTTAGATGTTTTGAAACTATTCTATCTATTAGATGTTTTGAATCTTATTTCAGCATATTTTTTGTATAAATTTATTTGAAATTTTGTGGGGGATTTGTTTCAAGATTGAGTTTTGTGAATTCTATAAAAATTAAATGTCTTGATTTTTTTTTTTGAGCATTAAATTTATATATAGTAAAAACTTGATTTGCATCAATGCGCTAGGAGAGTGGGGTGTTTCTTCCATTCATAAGGGGAAAATGTCTCAATTATGATATACATCTATCAACTTGGTTAATTCATGGACTTCGCTGCAATGCGTCTTAGAAAGCTTCATGCTCGTCATTAATGCCTGATTCGCCAACCTATGCATCTAGAGGAATGGAGCACGACCCATGAAGGCTCCATGTTCCATTACTCCTCTGAAATGCAGGTGGTGATGCAATAGACGGAGTCTTGAAGTGATGGAAAATGCAAATTTAGGCTAAGGTTATTAGATATCAAAGCAATGTGAAGACCAATTGCTAGTTGAGCCATTTAGGGGGAGCAGGAGTTGCTTTGCATTGGTAATGGGGGGTTACATTTGGTGTGCTTATATTTTACCATGGCTGGTCTGTCGATGACGGATGATGACATATTAAGGTGACAGGTTTTAGTGTTTCTGATATTGGTATTGGTTTTTCAGTTTTATTCTGGGGGTGATTGTTTCTGCTACATTATTTAGGCTATAATCATATATTTACTTGACTTCTATATACTTCTACCTTCGCATCACTATCCAAAGCCTATCTGGTTTTGGCTCGGTATTCTTTTAGATATCTCTAGGTTTGGGATACTACTCTACAGTCCATATTGAGTATGCTTATGTTTATCATGTTGGAGATCTTCGACATTCTGGTTCTCTTTACCATTGCCATCTACATTCTATATTGTATCATTTGTGACTAGCTGTCATTCTGTAGACTCATACCACATGCCTTGGTGGACTGATATTCTACAACTTATTTGTCCCATATAAATTCGGGAACATGATTCCTACTTTGATACCACTCACTACTCCATCCTCTGGCACAAATGGGTTGATTCATTCATTATATCCAGACGATGTTGGGTTTGTGGCATCCGATGTTGTAATCGTTGGTGGACCTGCATGGGATGTGCATGTTGTTGTTGTTGTGCTTGATTCCCATGTTCTGGAAGCGCACAAAGTGGGATTACTTTGGCTACATTGGCATTGGTTATTCTGACGATCCTTCTTTCACTGGATAATTTGTTTTTCGACGTAATTCAAATTTTACATCTTGACTATCACTATCGGCTGGGGTGATCTTTTTCCCCTTTACTGGTCTATTGGGGGGTGAGAGAGTTGGTAGAGTAGGTGGGACTTGCGAGTCCATTTACTTCCTAATTGGGATGTGTAACGACGGTGGTGTTAGTGCGGATTTTTTCTCCTTGGGTACTTGGTGATTTTTTGATATTTCCCATTTCGGGGTGGCCTGGTTTCAAAGAAAAATATATAGATTATATTTTGGATTGGTTTCTTGGGTGGCCTCTGATTGTCACACTTATCTCCGAATAGTTATACACGGTGACAGAGGGGTGGTTCTGCATATGGATTCGTGAGGATTACTTGCAAGGTACATATTATAATTTGGGTCCTTACTTTTGATTATTCCTATGACTATATCTGGACTTTCCCAATCTCTAAACCATCTCCCATTGGGATTGGGGGCAGGACACTTAATGTGACTTTACTATATATATAACTTTCCTTCCTGGATTATTTTTCTTGCATCTTATCAGATGTGACATTCCTTACCCCTCGTTGTTTTTCCACAAAGAACTCTCTCCTCACAACCCTGACGGTAACACTTGGTTCTATTTTGTCACCCACCACTACCACGATTGAATGCCCCATTCTCTTTTGGGGCCATGGATGTACTTGACTCCTTTTTGTTTGACACCTCGACACATTAGGCATTTATTAATGCTACCTTGGCTCCGGAGGCATCTTGCACCGTTGGCAAGGTGGGTGGTCTGACTCAAACGCCACTCTGTACAAAAGTGTTCACAGGCATTCCCATGGAATCACACTCGATGGAATATGTTGCAGGTGACACATACTACCATCCAACGACATATGGTGCACATGCTCCATTCCGAAAAAACAAGCAAAGGAGAAGGGAGGTTCGCACCACCACATAGACAAATTTGCTTAGTTTTGGCTATGATGTTCTTCTGGACAGAGTTCTTAGCCTACAAAAGCGGGCCTTAGTCAAACACTGGTATTTTCCAGATCTACTAGAACAGGAGATGCGAAACTAGGTGGAAGATAAATGGAAGATATTATTAGGTTATGTTCCCACTGTGTGCCGGCTTATGAACTCTTCATACAACTTTCACTTCTTACACAATGAGGACAGAGAAAATTTACTCTGCACGTCATGGGTTTAAGAACTGTTTCCTGTCATTGCATCCATGGTATGTTGGATTCAATCCTCTTTGGGATACCCCCTTGCATAGATATATCTAGCTTAAGCTTCCTGGGTTGCCTATCGAGTTTTGGTCTAAACAAGTTTTCATGGACATCGAGAACACAATTGGAATGTACATTTATGTGGATCTGAAATGTATCGGTGCCAAGGACAAGAGGATCGCTTGGGTATTGATATAATGGGGGCTCTCTAGTGTACTACCTACACATATCTGCTTAGCATGAGACTAGATCCAGATACATCAACGATTGGACTACTAGAGCACCCCTTTTCACTACTTAATCTATCATCATACGGGACATTTGCGATTACAATGCATGCGCAGACATACACACAAGATGCAGCGGGATATCGCAGATTGGGCTGGGAGTGCCGAGATATTGGAGGCACCATTTCTATTGTAGAAAATACATGTGTAGCATCGACAATACATAGGTACACATAACTCCTCTTATCAGATTCCCTCTAGGTGACATACACTAGTTTACACTTCGACCTCCTCACATATTGAGCGACCATCCTTGCCCCATATTTCCAACACTATTTCCTCATACGCTGAATTGGGAAATCCATATAACGACCATTCGGGGCCTTCCACCACCCGCATGGATCTATTGACTACTACGAACTTGACACCCACTACCTGACATCCCCCCATAATGCATAGTGATCCCCCATTAGGGCCTACTTTTGCTTCCCCTCCACAGATTCTCCCCCTGTTCCTCTCGTGGAAGTTGCACATTCGAGACTCTCCCCGACCCATATTATGCTACCTGTGGATATTCCATCTAGCGAAACCCCTATTACTCCAAGATCACCCATTCTATCTCCTAGAAATTCCATTGACAACAAAATCAAATATCTTCTCTCCAAACCTATGCTAGACCTTTGTACATTCACTACACAACGTCCTCGAACCTAGACATCCCCAAAAATTAGTCTAAACCCTACGCTCAATATCACTGTCTAGAGACTCAATAATAGGGGAAGTAGACATTTCTGGGGAGACCCAAAAAACTTATTTTTTCGACTACTGATACTCTCATAGATATTCATATAAGCTCCACCATTGATCCATGGGCCCATATAGCACATATTCCCGAAGCCTTTTTAACATGAATCTTTGCCTATCACTCAATATGCGAGGTCTTGGGGACTTGCACAAATTTCTTGCCCTTAGAGAAATTTTCCTTTTATGCACCCTTCCATCATTCTCTTACACGAATCGATGACTCTTTCCCATAATGCACTTGATTACTTAAGGAATATGTTTCCTACTTGGCACATGGTGGCTATGGATTCTATGGGCCACTCTGGCGGAATGGTTGCTTTGTGGGATCCAAGGTGGGTCAGCTTCAAGCCATACAATTTTTTTGTAGGAATATTATTATCTAGGCACATTGAGAGGACTAGCGAGACATTTCAGGATCCTTAACATATATGATCCTTACAAGGATTGTTGTGGCTTTTGGGACTGACTGATGGAGACTAAGATTTTGAAATTGGACTCACTTATTGTGGTGGGGGATTTAAATTCCACCACTACACTGGAGGAATGCTGGTGGTAGAACACTAAAATGGACACACTGGCGGATAAACTTAAAACTATCTTCTGGGAATGCAATTTGATAGATATCCAGTAATAGAGGATGGTTCCAACCTGGCATAATGGCAGATCCAATTCACGTCATATTGCTAAGAGACTGTACTGTTTTCTTATTTAGGATGAACTACTGGAGAGGATGGGTACTGTGCAAACCTCCGTCTTGAAGTCTTACATCTCGGATCACCTGTCCATCACACTTATTTGGAGGAAGGAACAATCTAGGATGGGTATTCCATTTAAATTTAGTCATATCTCGCTCAAGGATCTCGAATTTGACAAGTTGGTACGAGATACATGGTCGTAAATCATCACCTATGTGGATATGGTATATAAATTACATGAGCTCAAAAGGAAGGTCAAAATTTGGGAAAGATGTAAAAAACAGAAGCTGTGCATGGAGCTAGATGTGATACACAATGAGCTGGAGGTACTAGGCCGGATGTTGGATTTGGTAAATCCATCCAAATATCAATGCATTGGAGAAGAAAAAACAACATATCATCTACATGTAGGAAGTGACTTGGATATTGAAGAGCATGGTTATATGGCTAAAGGAGGGGGATAGAAATACAAAGTTTTTCCACAGGTATGCAAACTATAAAAGGTAAAATTCCATTTGGAAAATTAAGGATTCTAATGACTGCAAGGTTCACACCCTTCTGGAGATTCAACATGCAATGGTTGCATGCTTTGAGAAGGCATATCGCAGCAGAGGAAATGTGAATATTGAGGACTAGCTTTGGGCATTTGAATGTTACCCCAACATGTTTGATGAAGATAGGAACAAAGAAGTGTACAAGGCAGTTGAATTGTAGGAGGTCCACTCTATATTGAAATATTTCTCCAAAGACAAGTGCCCTCAACCAAACGGATGGACTATAAAACTTTTCTTACACTTCTTTGATCTTATGGGACAGGACCTGGTTCAAATGGTGGAGCAGTCTAGATTGGAAGGGAACATCACAAACGATATCAACTCCAAATATATTTCTCTTATCACTAAGAAGAATGAATTGTGGAATTTCCAGGACTATAGGTCCATCTCACTTTGTAATTTTATATAAAAATTGATCTCTAAAATCATTTCTCTCCGTATTAAAAACACTCTCTCTAAGTTCATCACTTTGGAACAATAAAAATTTCTACAAGATAGTTTGATTCACGATGCAGTTGTATTTGTCACAATTGTTAGATTTGTTGTTCTCATTAATGGATACCCGACTAGCTTCTTTGGGCTTAGACGTGAGCTGAGACAGGGGTGCTCTCTCTCCTCTCTACCATTTATATTGATCGTGGATGGACTCAACCACAAAATTAAACATGCTTTCCATAGGGGTGTATATATGCCTTTGCCTATGGGGCGGAATATAAGGGTTTCACACAATTTTTTTGTTGACGATATACTTGCATTTGGGATCATATCCAGATATATGTGGACTTCTCTTCATAACATTTTTCGCAGGTTTGGCAACACATCTGGGTTGTACATGAATAAGGACAAGTCAGAAATATTATATGGGGAAGGTAAGCAAGAGGATATTGTATATATTTCAAACCCATTTGGGGTGAGAGTTATACCGATTGGTGATGGTTTGAAGTATATGGGATACAAAATCAAGCCCAATAATTATCGTAACCAAGACTGGCTATGGATTGTGGATAGACTCCATAAGAAGATATCAGGATGAGCACATAGATGTCTTACACTTGGAAGTAGAGTCATACTTGTACATTCGGTACTACAACAACTGGCAGTATATTGGGCACACCTATATTGCATACCTGCATCCATCCTTAAACAGATTAACTGTGTTATTGCTAGATAAATTTGGGCTAGATCTAAAACAAAACATAAATACCATATAGTTAAATTAGACAAGATCACTAAACCCAAGGCTATGGAGGGCTGGCGCATATTGAACATAAAGCTTTTTGGGTGGGAACTTCTCATAAAATCTCTATGGTGGGGACTACTCGACACAGGTATTTGGAGCGAGATCATCAAGACAAAATATCTTAAGGAGATTAAGATTTGTCACGGGTTGAGAGAGGGACTGGTTGGCAAGGCATACATATTTGCTATATGGAATAACCTCAATAGAGTTCGACATTGGTTCAGAGAAAGGATCTGCTAGAACATGGGATTTGGGAAGGACATAATCATTGGGAGGGACAAGATCCTTGGGGTCGAACTGCATAGACATTACATAGCGGAACCCACCCATTATATATACACAAGGGGTATTATATCTTTTTATTAGGCCATACGAACTTGGTTAGGAAATAGGTCGATTTGGAAGGAGGCGGAAGAACTGGGCCTGTGGGGGGACTTGGCTGAGACATGGAGGAACATTGTTGCTAAGATCCGAAATGCTGGGATATACAAATCTAACCTGGGAGATCAGATTGGATGGGATGGCATCATTAAAAATGATTCCATCTCTGTGGCGGATACTTACAATTATATCTGTTGCCGCACACATGAATACCATGACCACTGTCGGTTCACTAAGTTTTGGAATGTACAAATCCCACTTAAGATTATTTTGTACACATGGCTAGTTTGGCAGAATAAGACACTCACTTGGGAGAACTTGAAGAAGGGCCTAATGGGACCTGGTATTTGTGTATTTTTCTCACATGAGGAGGAGGACAATGTCCAAATTCTCTTAAGATGTCCTATTGCAGTTTAGATTTGGCATGATTTGTTTGTCATTCTCTCCTTTGCATACATTGACCATTGTTCCATTGATACATGCTTACATTGGTGGAGTACCCAGAATATGCATCGGTATGCGATCTCGATGCTCACTTTTTAGGAGACCTGGAAAGCTAGAAACAACATTATATCTAATCACAAATATCTTAGTGTTGACAGGATCATAGATAACATACACACTGATATGGATCCACTACAACGACCACTGGGTCAACCAACTATGGGGTCTCACGGGACTAATGATCCTTTTATTACATACCCTGTTGGTCTTTTTGACAGTGCATAACAAGGTGGCAGATGTGATTGCGTGATTTGGATATGCATGGAAAACAATAGACAATATAGAAACCACTGGGGGGCAAAGGGGGTACTAACATGAAGGCAGAGGCTATGGTGCTTTGGGGGTTGCTCTGGTTTGCGAAGTTTGTAGACATCCACAACATCAACATATATAGAGACTCCCAAGTCATCATCAATCATATCTTAGGATCCTCACACATTTCACATCCACATCTTTAGGACTGGATGATGCACATCAAGAACCTGTAGAACACACTACTGGGCGTCTCTATTCAACACTCACATAGAGAACACAACACTGTTGTAGATTCTTTATCTAAGCAAGTTCTCCTTGAATCACTGGAGGGGTTTCATATCATTATGGAGGTGGATGGATGCTAGATAGATGCAGGTTTTACACCATTTCCCTGACCTTTGTCTCCACTGTTTTCTTCACTATTTTTGTTTCTTGTGTTGTGTCCACTACAGGCTGCACAATGGGCACATGTTTTCCTCATACATTTGGACTATATCTTGGAAGATTATGATATATATACTCCCTTCTTTTTTGTTTTTGCTATGGCTTTTAGTATGGAGACATGTATGTACTCTCTTTGGACAACAACTATTTTGACATTTCCCTTGGGCTACTAATATGTTGGGTGAATATACACTTCATGTGACGCATCCACATGGAACTCAATGTACTGATTTTACTGTCTATATAATAAAATCAACATTTTTTCATATATATATATATATATTAGTTAAAACCTAATTTAAATAACAAAAATAAGATGTGACAAAACAATTACAAATTCGAACCAAAAACTCCAAAACCTTTGATGATTAAACAACGTCGTTTACTTAGAAAATTGTACATGCAATGATTACACTAACTAGCAACCAATAACGCTGGTGTAGTTAGTTGTTAAGCAAATATTTAGTGGACATTATATCATAAAGGAGAACATTGTTGGAGTTGTAAATTGAAACTAGCCTCTCGTTGGCTGCTATTACATTGGCAGACATCATCCACTCCTCATGGTTTTGATCGTGTCCACTGAAGGTGTTACTGCCTCCCACGCAACTCAGTGGCTCAACACATTTCTTTCCACATTCCAAGTGTGGAAATCCAGAATGACATGATTGTTCCGTAAATCCGCAACCATTTTTATATGGAAACCTAACTTGTAGACAGTCAAGCTTGGGAAGTTCACTAATGTTGTCGAGCCTCTTAGTGTCACATACATATCAAAATTTAGTGTCTATATTTATATGTAGTGTCCAACACTTATATATTTTCTTATTGTGTATGTGGATCTATATTAATAAAAAATATTGTTGAAGTACCCCAAGTTGACTTCAATGACAAAAATTGAAGGGAACAAAACTATGGAGCAGAGGACTTGCTCTTCTTGGTATTACAAATCATGTAAATAAGATTACATTGGAAACATCAGTAATAAATTACTAGAGTTAAACTCAACTTAAACTGGACTAAGTGAAACTATACTAGGACACTTGGAGGGATGGTTTTGACACCTAACAGGTGGTTGGGATTAGATTCTCCAACACTCCCCCTTAATTACAACCACATAAAAAAATCAATTAAGATACATGTTGGTCTTTGTCTTAGCTAGGTTTACAATTTAAAAATTGATTTCAACTTTTCTTCTTCTCCTTTTCCAAATCCTATAGCCTCTAAATTGTTTCAACTTTTTCTCTTTATTGTATCCTTCAAACCTCAGTTTCTTCATTCGCGAGTGCAAGTCTTCCATTTTTCAAGGGTGTCTGAGAATATCCCAGACTTCTTCAAAAAATGAGTTGTATGTGGGTTGCTGCCACATATTATCTTTTGTAGTGCACTTTTCATCATCAATCTGTTGCAACATCGGACCATAATATAACTTTCATCTCTTCAAAACTTCAATACCTGAAAATTTCATTAATTTGTTCATCATCGATGTTGTCTTGTAGGTTCATTTCTACAACTGCTCTGGAGACTTTCTCAAGGCATGGTGTTGCAAGCCATGCTTCAAGGAAAATTAATTCTTCTTCATAATCGTTTTGTTTACCTACACACTGGAAATCAACATTGGAATTAAAAATATTTGTAGAACCACATCGGTTTTGTTCCTTCTTCTTTGTAATGAGAGCTTCCTTCTGTTGCACTTTCAACTTTGCTTCTTCCTTTGTATCTATTTTATTTTTGTGGGATTATTTCTTTGCCTCTTCCTCAGTTTCTGTCTTTGTCTCTTCGACTTCTTTACTAATCTATGTTGCTGCAAACAGGTTGTCTTCCACTGACTCAATTGGGTTTTTCACACTGAATAACATCATGTCTATATGATGTTTTTGCTGCATCACCTACAACCATTCATCATTAGCCAACAATTCTTCATCAAATTTTACATTAGAAATATCTTTTGTTAGATTCATCATAGTATCGACTGCTCCAATGGCAGTTTCATTGTCATCAGCAAGCTCTTTTGTTGGATTCACCAAAATTTCATCAGCAAGCTTTGTTGTTGGCTTCACCAAATTGTCTTCAGCAAGCTCTATTGTTGGATTCACCAAATTGTCTTCAACAAGCTTTGTTGCTGGATTTATCATAATTTCATCAACAAGCTTCGTTGTTGGAATCACCAAATTTTCATCCACTTGTGGCTGTGCACGGTGGGGTTCACGAGCATCTTCGTGCTCCTTTTTTACTTCTTCTGCAATTTTTCACTCATCATCCACTTGTGACTAAGCACAGTGGGATTCACTAAATTTTCATCTTTTTTGTAGATTTGTTGCTGTAGATCCACCTTCAACTTCAATGCTCCCCTTTACACCAAAACTCCTCTCAAGGGTATCCCAGCACCCAAACCTCCTTAGCTGTCTTAGCTTCTAAAATCAAGGGAAGAACGCTATCATCGACAGATTCTTTTATGCATTTTCAATGCAAAGGCATCATTTTTCCTCTTCACTTCCAAATCTAAACAGATATCTAACGTCACTTTGACCTTATTAACCTCTTAGCTTTTCCCATTTCTACCTAGCCTTTGTTTCACATACTGTTTGAACACTACTTGTCCAATACTTTTTACTCTTTCATAACTTCCTTTTTTTTGGTAAGAAACAAAAAATCTTCACTCTTTCTCTTCGAAAAAAGTCTCAAATAATTATTCAATTCTTTGGATTTAACTCAAATTCACCCCTTCACTTTACCTTACTCAAATGCACCACTTCACTTTACCTTTTTCTAAAAAAAAATTATTATCATGAAAATTTAAATAAAATTATTCATGTGAAACGGTCTTATAAGGACTTGTATAACATATGAAACGTCTAAAACAAAATACCTTTTATAAGAGCCTTCAAAGAACTTTCACGATTTTTCATTTTTTTAAAGCATTCTCAGGCTTTGATTGTTCGTGCATCGACTTGACTTTTAGTTCAAAATTTTTAACAAATAGATCATGCAAACTTTTGAAAACAAATTTGATTACTATGTAGACCACTCTTCAGGCTTTTGTTCTTTTCAACAGAATTCGTGGTGGCGTCAATAGAATTCGACTATCGGGAATCTTATAACGCCTAACGCTTCTATATCAAAATTATTTTGATTAACAATGTTAAATATTTTTCAAAATCCTAAAATTAAAGTACTATTTCTATCAAAATATATTATATTTATCAAAATTGCATAAGAATCTTTATCTACTTTGGCAACTTCTAATAAAGTTAATCAGACATACCACTAATTTAGTCTTCAAAAGTGGATAGAAGGATGCCAAGTTACTATTTCAACTTGGATGGACTCTTTCACATACTCTAGACAGTGCATCTCACATTTTTTTTGAATTATTTACAAGCTTGAGTGCTTATCAATTAGTTCTTATTTTGTTTATCCTTATAATCATCCAATTTATTATAAACCTAATTATCTATAAAAATCACTATGAAACTTATGGATTTTTTTATATGTCAAAAATATCTATTTCTATACTAGTATAATTTATTACTAATCTAATAATAATTTTTTTTTTTTTTTTTTTTTTTTTTGAGAATAGCAACAAGAAATGCTAAAAATAGCATTCAAAATATTCCAATTTTAATTTGTCCTTGAATTAAAATTCGAATTTAGTCTCCTTGAAAAATAATTAGTTAATTCATGTTGAGTTAATTAGTTGGAGAAATTCAAGGTAGAAGTCTTTGTGAAGTCATGCAACAGTTATCCCTTAAATTAAGGAGATTATCCCTTAAGTAAGGAGATAAGGTTGAGTTGTAATTAGTTAGTTCAGTTAACTGAGTTAAGTCCAATTAAATTAGTTCCAAACAGTTTCAGGAACTAATTGTGAATTCAGTTAGTTAATGCATTCATGCATCCAACCAGTGTACTCCAGATAACTGAAGATTCTCTCATCATTAACTCATGCATGTCTATTTAGAGAAAGACGCAGTTGAGATTAAAGACAGGGACAATGTACTATAAGTTGGAGGAATTTTCCTATAAAGGAAACTAATCCATGCAAAAGGAACAAAGTTCCTTGAGGATTGCGCAATTTTACGGGGTGTGAGATCAGTGTGGGTGATCAATGTTACACTTGGTAACAGTAGGATCACCCAGGAGAAACAATGCAAGGAAATAGGAGGTTTGGAGGGCTGAAGAGAAGGTTTGTGAGAAGCTTTGTTTGCCTATGAGAATTCAGGAGGATTGTACTGAGAGCTGGCTAGCTGTGAGAGCTAAGGCTTTGTGTAATCTTGATGTATTTCCACCTTTTATGATAATACATATAGTGGGGTTTTTAGCTGAGGCTTTCCCTAGAGTATTCTTCTGTGTTTCATGTGTATTTATTCTTCTTCTCTGTTATATGTGTTCTGCTTGATCTTGCTCAAATCGATTAAGCTTCCACAAGTTTGATTGTAGAAGTAGATTAAGTATTTTGCTATAGTTCTATTGCATAATCAGGTTAATATACAACTAGATTTTCTACATAGATCTTAGAGGTAGATTTGTAGAGAATTTGCAGGAAATTCTACAAAAACTATGCTATCTTTTGATATTGATAATATTTTTTTTTTCAAAAAATATATTTTAATATAATAAAGTTTATGACTACGTTAACTACATTATTACTCTAAAATGATTTGAAGAGATCTAATTTTTAGAAGTTAAGGTCAAGCCTTGTGCAACATATAGCATGTAACATATGCAAAGTATGCATAGTTATTATATTAAGTTATTGAAGCTAGTTGGAGAGTATATCTATTTTTGCCTTTTTGTAGGCAAATCCACCCAATCATACCATGATTAATAGCATTAACTACACATAACTCCTCCTGAAAATACTTTGTCAACTTATTTCTCAAATATGACTATGAAACTTCAATTGACATTATGTACAATGTGGAGTTCTATAATATTTATGTATACATATTAAATTAAAAAGAATAATTCTACTCATTGCTTCTAATAATATATAAACCCCTCACATTTTAATTTGAAGCAAGAATTGCTTCAATTCAAGAAATTATATTCCTACTTAAATAATTAAATTACCCTCCCTCGTGGTTTCCTACTTCATTAATTAAATTACCCTCCCTCCCAGTAGGAGAGTTTTGTTGCAATAAACATTCTCGCTATATTTTTTTTTTAAATATCACTTTGAATAATGTGTGCTAGCGATAATTTTTAGCTGAAGTTTGGCAATTCCAAAAAATATGCAATGTTTAGATATTGTATTAGAAATGCATGGTAGTGTCTTGTGAATGAAGGTATCCAGTCTGAAGCGATTTGGCACATTTTCCATAACAGAAGTATCATTGAGTTATTTCAATGCATAGAAAAACTACTACGACGAATTGTGAATTGATGGTGTTTGTTGTACATCCCAAAAACATGTTAGAAACATATTCATTATGCTCTTTAGTGAGAGATTCATTCTCTACCTCTTCCTCCTCTGCCTTCTTTTGTTTTGTCACTGCTTCATAATTTTCATTTTCTTCCCTTTTACCAACCTTTGCTGCTGCAAACATGTTGTCTTCCACTTGGCTTCCAATCACGAGTGGGTTTCTCTCACCAAATAACCACATATCAATATGTTCTTTTTGTTGCATCATGTGTAACCACTCATTACCAGTTAATGGTTCTTCATCAAATTTAACATCAACAATTCCAATTGTTGGATCCACCAAACCAATTGTTTCTCTATTGATAACTTTATCTACGCCAAAATCAACTGTTGCTTGTTCACACATTGCTTCATGAGTAGTTCCAACTACTTGATAACTTGCTGTTACAGTGACAGCTTCAACCTTCAATTATTCATCAAACATGGCACTTACCATATTTCCACAATCAATCCTTGTTTCAAAAAAGAAACCATGCATATCATCACCATAATGTTCATCCACCCTATGATGGGATATCTGAGCATGAAAGTGCTCATTAGCAATTCCAGCTTCACCAAATTCATCAGCTACGACCAGATTCACCAATTCACATATCTCTTTGTAGTCATCATCCACATGTGTATCATCATAGTGGGATTCGCCATCATCTGCACCTTCCATGTTACAGTTGAGTCCTTGAGAATTTATATGCTCTTGCTCCGTTTCACACACAGAGGCTTCAACTTCTCTCTCTGTAATATTTGTTGCATTTTCTTCATCGATATACATATTTGAATTATGGGTTTCACTTTTATAGTTTTCACGACAATCATCAAATTTTGACTAAGATTCTCCAAGGTTTTTTGTCATCTCAAACTCTTGCTTATCTACTCTCATATTTTTGGCTGATTCAATAAATTGTGACACATTTTGTTGTTCCATGTCACTCCCCCTTACACCAAATTATTCTTCTAGGATCTTCAATGCTTCCTTGGAAGTTGTAGATTTTGCTACCTTGCACAAAAACTTCTCATCTAATACATATTTTATAAAATCCGATGCTAAAGCATCAGATACTTCATCATATGGGTTATTAGATTGGTACTCAATTAACTCTTTAGCTTGAAGAAAAGTTAGTATTTTGATAACCCAAAATTCAAAATATTCACCAGTAAACGTAGGAGGTGGCAACAGATCAAAAATACACCAATCAAACTTGATTTTTTCTTTGTCTTATGCTAGACTTCTTAGTTCCTCGGCTGCAGATTGAACCTCTCTAAACATGGCAATGATCTCTGCCTCTTCTTTTCAATTCCTTTTCTTAATCTTCTTAAGTTATGCTTTTTGACCTATGACTGTTGTCTTTCCTCTGTATTATAGTTTCTTTCCTGATTGTGTGAGGCTATCTTCCATATCACCCTCGAAAAAAATATTATTTTCAATATGTGCCCCTGTAAGGCACAATTTTCACCAAAAACACTGTCATGCTTGATAAAACACAAAATAATTTTGTAGACCGACAGAATTTGCAAAGCCCTAAACTTTCTTGTCAATAAAACCTTTTTTTCTTAAACTTTAAAGAAATCCTCCACAGAAAGAAAATTATTTATACCAGGTGTTTGGACTTCAAAATGTCATACAAATATCACTCATTACCATATATTTTTCACCTATGCTTCCATTATATCACTCATTATTCACCACCATGTCACTTCATTTTCCCTATTGTTCACCATTAATGGGTCTCATTTATATCTTCCAAATAATATTTATTTTTAAGCATTTTTAAGAGAAATTCTTGATTAAATATTAGAAAATAATATATTTTACTTCACATATGGAAAGTGGATTGTTTTTGTGACATGTGTAGGTTCCAAGGAAGCTTCAAAGACACCTTTATGTGGCCTTGAATGATCAAATTCGAATTTGAAGAGATAAACCTCATGGAGAAAATCAAGGACAAAAAGGGGTCAGAATTTGAAGAGATAAACCTCATGGAGAAAATCAAAGACAAAAAGGGGTTATGTGTCTAGATGGTTTAGAGATTTATGGAACTCAAAAGGGATTAGTGGATGATCATTATGAGTTTGTTATTTATCCCATTGTATAAATAGGAGTACAATCTCCTTCATTTGTAATCTGAAAGTTTTTGTAATCTTAGAATTTTGGAGTATGTAATCTTAGAAGTTTAGAGTTGTAATCTTAGAGTTGGTTTGTAATGGAGATTTTGGAGTAAAGGATCATACTTCAATTTTGCTTCTACATTTGAGTCTCCATTGAAGTGGTGTGCTTGTGGAGTTATGGAGGGCCCCCATGGCCTCACTTGCATGCTTATTTATTTATTTTAGGTATAATTTATTTTATGTTTTTGTTTGATTTCAGCTTTCCAGTTTTATTAAATGTTTTAATATTGGAAGAATCTTATTTGAAAGTGTTTTTGTAAAAGAACCATAAGATCGCATACAATGATTAGATCTAGGTTTACTTCATTTTAGCTTTTAAGTTCTAATTAGATGATCTAATTTTGGAAGAGATCTTGTAGAATATGTTATTGTAAGAGAATCATAGATCTCAAACAATTTTTAGATCTAGGTTTGATTAGTTATTGAAAGAAATCTTAATGAATATGTTCCTGTAAGGGGACTTTAAGATCCTGGATAAATTAGGAATCTTTCTAGATCTATATATTTTAGATAAGCACTTCTAAGTTTACCTTCCTGGGTTGACATTAAATTAAGCTCTAATTTGCATATGCATTTTAGACCAAACATTTTGGCGCCGTTGCCGGGGAAGTGCAACTAGAAGGACTTAGCAATTATTTTATGCATTTGTTTTTATGGACTAATTTGTGGAACTTGGTGACAACAGGTTCGTAAAGGAGTTCAAAGTTTGGAGCATTTTTATTTTCACACCTATTTAATTTAAATTCAGTTTTTATTTTAAACCCCCCCATTTCTCACTAATCCATCTACGGATGAGGACTTTGACAATGTTGAACATGTACTTCTTGGAGAGCAAGGACAATAACCTTGAGCCAACTCTAAAACATGATTCTCACATACTTGTAAAACATAATGTAAATTTTTTAAATCTTGATGTGAGCATGTTCGAATTTTTAGTTCGTAGATGGCTTCATTGGAAGCATTCTTTTACTTAACAAATAAAACATCTTTTAAGTTAGTGTAGAATAAATTAGAAAAATAAAACTGAGATCTCATTAGAAGTCATTATTATTAGAAGTTTTTAGTCTTGTTTTCAAAAAAATAAATCATCATGAATAAATTCAGTGGCACATCTTTATATCTCTATGTCTTGTTTCTGTATCACAGGTGAGCCAGGAGCTTGATTATCGGAAAGCCTTGTCTTCCGAGAGTTTAAACGCTCCCGTGACATTGCAGAAAGAGTGTAGATAATGCAAGGTTTTGTCGCAAATCTTAATTGTGTTTTATCCATCCACGCTAATTTGCATAAATAAAAAAAAAAAAAAAAACAAGAGATTAGTATGCTCTCTTCCTGCGCTTCATGCGATCAGGAAGATCAGAAAATCTATTGATTTATTTCAAATAAAAATACTTTTGCTGGAAAATTGATTTGCATGAGTGAAAAATCATCTTAAAAAAGACATTTTAGATAAAACTTAGTCTTTTTAAATTTTAGTTAAAAAAAATAATAATAATAAAAATAAAATTTCCACATAATAATATGTATATCATATATACATATTACA
>APFE031646130.1:124122-134195 GCA_000404065.3 Pinus taeda | reverse complement strand
AACAGAAAATCTCAACAAAATCTCCAAATATATGGAATCATGAGGTGAAGGAAGCTTATTAT
Source organism: Pinus taeda (assembly GCA_000404065.3). NCBI lineage: Eukaryota > Viridiplantae > Streptophyta > Pinopsida > Pinales > Pinaceae > Pinus > Pinus taeda. The sequence continues at coordinate 134,133 of APFE031646130.1, read as the reverse complement.
TGCTTCCAAAAATGTCAATTTCTATCGGACCTTAACTACCAGCATATGTGGACATTAATAAGACTTTGCCCGGAATAGATGATAGCGTGCACATGCAACGGACTTTCAAGCGATCCGGGGCCGTATTCGTTTCTCGCGATGGGGCCATCTGCACATGGGGTGTTTAAAATCTACCAAATTTTGCGATAATGAAGTTGGTCCGTCGGGTCTGTCCATACTATAAACCAAAAGTTAAGGCCTCAAAGGCCCGGCCTATTTCACGTTATGTTTTCGCTCCTACATGTTTTGTTTTCTAATTCATTCTTCAAACTTACTTCTTTTCGCAAACGGCCATCACCGTTCTCGAACTGTGCGTAGATAATGACACGCATGTGCTTCTTGGTATCTATGCTTGAAATTGGGAGGAATTGTTTTAAATTATATAGACGGTCAAAAAGTAAAGAGGCACTCATTTGAAAAAAAGAAATACGTAAGGCATTTAGTTATTTTCCAAGCGACAGAAATCGCAAATGCAGAGCAGATAGATAAGAACTGGTCACGCTCAACTGCTTTAACGGTCCTCATTAATCAACCAGGCGTACGGCCGGATAAGGAGGGCTTGGTGAATCGGTGATTCGTTCCTTTCTTGTGAGCGTCCTCCGTGCTGGACCAAACGTGCAAAACGGCCAGGAAAAGAGCAACGCTACTGTTCACTTTTATCGCTCTTTCCCTTTCATATCGATGAGTGGCCACACGAGGAGGCCGTGGTGTTTGCGTTTCTTGCTCTTTCCTGGTTTTAAAGACGGATGGCGAGTCGATGACCCAAGAAATATCCCCATCCGTTTTAACTGTCGGCGGTGAGCTCAGAATGATAAAAGACACCACCTGCTGCAATCAATATGCGAATTTAGTCTACGTGTGGAAATATTACTGTCATTAAATTTTCCATCAAAAAATGTTGTTGTGTGTTTGGGTAAATTGGGTATGATGTTTTGTGTTTTATGTTTCGGTAAATCACATTATTCAAGATAATTCGTTTGATTTAAATAGCTTGTTTCTATTTCACAAAGTCATATTTTCATTTCTGCTGAAATTCTTGAGTTTATGGTTTAAAAATAGGTTAGTGATTAAATGGTGATCTTAATATAAATATGGTTTATGATATAATTATTATGATTATTGATAAAGTTATCTTTAATGGAGTTATGTGGTTTTCACTAATATTTAGTTTCAGTATCATACATGAACCCAAACCGTACCATTCAGGATTGGATTTTGTATTCGTTTTTTGCAAATAATATTTTACGTATCAAACTTTGATAATAAAAACACTTATTTTTCAATAATAAACTTGTTATTTAAACTAAGAAATAACCAGACACTATTTTTTAATAATGTATTTTACTGCTCAAACATAGTTATACCGTTATGAGTGACTTATGAACACTATGCATGCATCATCGTATACAAACAATGAAACATGATAATTCGCCCTCCAAGCAACGAAACATGATAACTCACTAACAAAACATGATAATTCGCCAACAAATAATATTAGGAAAAAATTGAAGAAAAAGTTTATAGGGAGAAATAACCAAAAATATGAATATTTATATAAAATATATTAAGTAATATATATATTTTATACAAAATTGTGTATAATTTAATTTAATAAAATAAAGTGTTATTATAGACGATGCAATCAAACTTTTAATGGTAGTAGGTTTCAAATTTTGATCCAATTTTTTAAAATTTAAATAAATAATTTAAAACTGTTATAAATATATCAATATTTTAAAAGAAAAATGCAGATCAATTTGTTAAGAACATACAAATTGAGATACAAATAAAAAAATTATGGTAAAAACTCATCAAGTTGTAATGTATCACATATTAAAATTCTTTCAAATGATACATTTGATTTTATTGTTTAAGTTGTAAGAAGAGAACACTTTTAGTTGTAACCACTCAATTAATAAAATTTGTATTTCTCATCTCATCAATATACAAAAGGCATTAGATTGCAAGCATATACATACTTAAAATTGAAAGTTTTAGTAGAAGATGATAAAAATGAGAAAATTACATGCATTTATAAAAGGTATACAAAATAGAAGGCAAAAAAATATAATTTGATAACTCTCACATTTAAAAAAGTTTTATTTCTTTTGCATTGTGTCAGATCACATAAAATCATTACCACTAGATCTGATATAATAATAAAATATCAATATTTTGTTTAATAAAACATTATCCATACATCTTTCATTATTAATCATTCTCAATTAAAATAAAAAACATCAATAAATTCATATAGCTCTCTTTTACAAGATAGATCAATCATTAACACATTTCACTTTCCTTAAATGTGTTATGTAAACTCAAAAAAAAAGTCTTTAAAGCCAATGCTTTACATTATATTCTATCACATAAATATTCAACGTATAATGGAAATGGCTAAGACAATAATATAACATAAATATTTATGTCTTTAATATTTATGTTATATTAAAGACATAAATATTTTGGAAACTTGAATCACATACCTCAAGCAAAGCTTGGACATAATATCAATAAATTGTATACAACTCTCAATCATTCCATGAATTCAAATTTCCATTATTTGTGAAATTTGTTCATCATGGATTGGAATATATAAAAAAGCATGTTATGAAATAGAGAAACTTTGAGGTAAAAAATGAGGCTCGCAATAAAAAATGTATTAAAAACAATTAATAATTGGTAATGATCTAGGTGGCTCCAGAAAGGATCAATATTAAAAACAATTAATATTTGGTAATGATCTAGGTGGCTCTAGAAAGGATCAAAAAACAAAGAGGGCTCAAGAAATGCTAAAAAGAATTTATGTAACCATGATGAATTCATGGATCTCGGCGAGAGATTTATGGCAACGCAAATGACACCTTAATCCGAGTTTGAATGAGAAACTTATAGTAGTTTGAAGTTTCATGAGACAGGGAAAAAGAGTGGCTCAAAATGTGCCACATGGAATCCCAGTCAACAAGTGAGACCTACGAGATACATGGAATCCCATCATCCATTGACACTTGGCACTCTATCATTGGTTCATTTCCCCTTAAGAAACACAAATAAATATAATATTAAATCTTATATAAAACAAAATATATATTAAAAATAATATTAAAACTAAATTACAATTAATAAAATAACCATATCATAAAAAAAAACCAATAATATAATCAAATATAGTTAATATCACATTAAATTTTATTTAAAACAAAACACATCATAAAAAAAGCCAATCATATAATAAAATATGGTTAATATGGCATTAAATCTTATATAAAACTAAATTATAGTTATTAGGAAGACGATTGGTAAGGGCTAGGGTTTCAAGCTTATGTAAGCACTGAACTCCATGGAGGGGTGCAAAGGGGGGAGCTCCACTCCCTCCTATAGTCAAGCAGTAGCCAGCCGAGGTAAGAAACCGATAGAAACCGACAGAGGTCCTTCAGGAGAAGGGAAAAGGAACATTGAAGAGGAATAAGATTTGACCAATACAAGAGAGGACAATAAAGCAAAAGAAAATGAGGAAGAAGACAAGAAACAAGAAGCAGAACACAAAAAGCCAAAGGGTCCATGTAAACCTAAGGTTGAGGTCACACCCAGAGAAGTTCTAAATGATCTTGCTCTGTAGGCGCACAGGGACCACATGCATAACTATGCTATCATTTGTATATTCATGGGATTATGGCCCACTGAAAAGGCGCTAAAAGCGTGGATTAAATACCACTAGAAACCGAAAGGAGGCATAGACCTACATCTTGAGTCAAAGGCTTTCTTCACTATGGTCTTTACTAATATCCAGGACAAAGACAGGGTGTTTGAAGGAGGGCCCTACTTCTATGCTGCTGCAGGTCTCTACATGCCACCTTGGGTGATGAATTTTGTCCTGGAGCATGAGACTTTCACTTCAGTCCCAGTCTGGGTAAGACTCTATTCCCTACCTCTAGATTACTGGCAAACTGAATCTTTATCTACCATAGGAAATAAATTAGGGTGTTTTGTCAAAGCATCTGAGGCCACCAGAAGGGGAAAATACACTTCCTTCACACGAATATGTGTGGAGATGGATCTCTATGGAGCTCTACCGGATGAGATCATACTGGAAGATTTTGATGAAGAATGGGTGCAACAGTAAATTATGAGCATATTCCTTTCATATGTCGCAGATGCCATGAGCATGGGAACCTATTTAGAGACTGCCCTCTAAGTAAAATAGAGAACAAAAGTAAAGCTAACACAGTGAAAGACACTGAAAACTTTCACAAAGTTGGATATAGAGGAAAAGGAGGCAAAAGGGGCCCAAAGAAACATCAAATAGAAGGGAAACAGGCCAGTCTGAATAGGTTCCAAGTACTAGAAGAAGAGGAAGAGTCAACAAAGGTAGATCAGGTAATGGAAGGTGGCTGAGGGGAGAAGGAGAAAGAAAAAAATAGTGGGCAAACACCGAATATTAATAAATAGAAAGAGACTACGTTGAGCGATGGAGAATTGGATATGGACCAAGAAATGACCCAGAGTGAGATGGACATGGAGGATCATGAACTGCAGGATATTCTTGATAGAGAACACCTAGATTTGGAAGGGTTCTTGAAACAGGGGACCATGGGAGGGGTAGATTCACTACCTCAAGAAAAGTTCAACACAGTATAGTAGTTGTTCCTATGGAAAGCTCAGGCTAAAGGGATGGAAAAGCAAAGAAACAATGAAAGGTAGGGAAACGAAGGTGTGAAAACCATGAAAACCACACCAGGATTAGCTCCTAGAAACCCAAGAAGGAAAAGAGGCCAAAAAAATCAGAATGAGTTATTGATGGAATGTGGAAAGCTAATGATAGATTCAGGTAAGATGAAAGATCTAACCAACTACTCCTTTACAAATCTTTCATAATGAAGTTCACATCTTGGAATATCAAAGGTCTAGGAAGTAAAAGAAAACAAAGAATACTTAGCAATAGAATGAAACAAGAAGCTCTAGATATGATCTCTATCCAAGAAACTAAATGTTCCATTCAAAAAATAAAAGAAATACATAGTAAATGGCTCAACAAAATATGAGTTTCTAGAAGTCAAAGCAGATAAAACAGCAGGACGTATACTTACTCTTTGGAACCCCCAAAAGATTAGCATAATAGATGTTGAGGCATCTAGGAATTATTTATGAGTGGTTATTTAGCTTGTGGGAGATAGGGAGACTCATTTGATTACAAATGTTTATGGCCCCCAAATATCGGATGATAAACTCAGGCTTCTAGATTCTCTTGTGGAATTAATAGATAGACATGCAAGAGTTCCATGGATCATGGGTGGGGACTTCAACATGATCAAATCACTAGTGGAGAAAAAAGGGGGAACCAGAACTTTAAGTAAAGACTCTATAGAATTTCAAACTTTTATAGACAATATGAAGCTAATTGACACTGATATGAGTAATGGCCTCCTTACATGGAACAATAAGAGAGGAGGAGTGTCTCAAGTAGCCTCAAAGTTAGACATATTCATAATCTCAGAGAACGTTATGCTCGCAGATAAGGAAATGACAATGAGAATTCTCCCCTTTGGAGGCTCGAACCATTGGCCTGTACAACTTGAGGTTCAGGGCATTGGTACCCCTAAGAATAGACCTTTTAGATTTGAGAATATCTCGCTCACCCACCTAGATTTTATCAGGAACATTAAAAAGTGGTGGACAAAAGATCTACATATTCAGGGTACAAAAATGTTTTTGCTACACAAAATACTAAAACACATCAGGCTCAGACTCAAAGATTAGAACAAGAATGAATTTGGTAATATTTTTGAAGCGAAAAAAGTTGTTGAAGGTAAAATGTAGGTGCTCAATCAAGCCCTTATCACGGATGGCTTTGATAGAGTCAGAAATGATCAAGTCACCAAGCATCATCAAGATTGGGAGAACTTATGTAAGCAAGAGGAGATATTCTGGAGACAAAAATCAAGAGTTCAATGGCTAAAATAAGGGGAGCAAAACACTAAGTTTGTCCACAGATCCACCATGGTGAACAGATCTCATAACAGGATCTCATCGATCAAGGATGCCGGAGGTCAACTACATGCCACCCATGAAGATATAGAAGCTATGTTGGTTCAGCACTTCTGAAGTATAGCAGAGGAGACTATTTTAGACAGAGCTCATTTTATCAGTGACTTAACAAGGCACATACCTAAGCTCGTAGCAAGAGAGGATAATTTCAATCTCAATAGGCCAGTGATTAAAGAGGAGGTTAGTGAGGTCATCAAAGAAATGCAGAATGGTAAAGCGCCAGGCCCTCATAGTTTCAATGTGGATTTCTTTAAAGCTTGTTGGAGCATTGTCAAGCAAGATATTCTGAATGTTGTGGAGGACTCTAGGATGAATAAAACCATTTTGAAGGTGCTCAATACATCCTTCATCTCTTTGATCCCCAAACAAGAAATTTCTTAGACTCCAGATAGATTTAGACCCATAGCTTTATGCAATGTGGTGTACAAGATAATATCCAAAGTTATTGCTAACAGACTCAAACCTCTTATTCCTACTCTAGTTTGAATTGGCCCTATATCAGGAAGGTCCTTCTAGCCTTTGGATTTGACCATAACTAGGTAAGATCAGTTATGACCCTGGTAACTTCTCCTAGCTTTTCAATTCTAGTTAATGGTTACCTATCCAAGACTTTTACTCCTTCAAGAGGCCTCAGGCAAGGAGATCCACTCTCTCCCTTTCTATTTATCCTCATGATGGAAGGACTTGCTTGATCTATCAAGCATGCTAAAGAGGTGGGTAACATTAAGGGTCTCCAACTCTCCAAGACTGGACTAGCTTTGACCCATCAATAGTTTGTTGATGACACCATGCTGCAGGGCATCCCCACAGTCAAAGAAGCACTAGATTATAAAAAAATCCTGAGTGACTTCACCATGGCTACAGGTATGGAGGTAAATCTCTCCAAATCTAAGATTTTCTTCTTTAACATTCATATTTCTATCTAGAGGAATATCTCCAGAATTATGGGCTTCCAAAGGGATGTCCTTCCTTCCAAATAATTGGGAGTTCCTCTAACTGATAAACCTTTGCAGAAGAGCATTTGGGAGCCGGTGATTAACAAGATGCAGGATAAAATCCAGAAATGAACTACTAGATCTTTTAGCTTAACATGCCAGTTGGTGCCTACAAAAGCTGTACTTCAATCAATCCCCGTCTTCATGCTTTCAGCCCTTCCAGCTCCAAAAGGAGTTTTTCAACAATTCATAACAATTCAAAGAGACTTTATTTGGGGTAAGGGGGAGGAGAAAAAGAAATGGGCCTTGGTAGCCTCAGATAAAATTTGCAAACCTAAAAACTATGGAGGTCTTGGACTGGATGGTCTGGAAGTGCCAAGCAAATTTTTGGGGAAAAATTATGGTGGCGTTGGGTAAAATATCAAAAGGCTCAGTGGGCTCATATTTGGAAAGAAAAACACACCAGCAATTTGCAAGATAATGATCACATAAGGATGACTGACATCATAAAAGGCTCATACATCTCGAATAAAGCCTTGGAGAATAGAGGTTTTGTGCAAAAAAATAGCTTCTTGGAAATCAGAGAGGGTGATCTTGCTTTGTTTTGGGAGGATAAATGGCAACAAGAACCTACACTGCTAAGAAAGGACTTTGTGGACCTCAAGAAAGAAATTGATACCAAAGGGTTAATTAAGGTAAAAGATTTTTGGGATCAAACCAATAGTGAAGGGAAATGGAGAACCTGGAAGATTATGGAATAAAAGGATGATGGCCCCTTGAAAGCAAAATCTGATGCACTTATGACAATGTTGGACCAAAGGAAAATTATGGTTTCAGAGGGGCATGACCAACTTAGATGGGGCAACAATAATGAAGGTACCTTCAATCTTAAGGAGGCAAAGAACATAATCCTGGAGCTAGATTCCAATGAACCAGACAGGGTTTGGCTAAACCTATCGAGGCATCAAGGATGGATGAAAATCAAAGTCTTCATATGGCTAGTACATCATAAGAAAATTCTGACCTTGGAAAACATTCAGAAGAGGGGTGTTCTGGGACCTTCTAGATGCCAACTTTGTGAATCCCAAGAGGAAACAATGGAGCACCTTCTCAATAATTGTATTTTCACCTCCAGGTTATGGGATACTTTCGCCACAATTTTCAAACAGACAGATAGAGACAAAGGAAGCATTATCAATACCCTTAATAACTGGAGAAGAAACTTCTCTGATTATGAAATTCTTCGCTCAGCTTGGACTTTAACTCCAAGCTTCATAATATGGAATGTCTGGAAAGAAACTAACTACAGAATATTCAAAAATGAAAAAAGCTCCTCCCAACGCATTACTACGCAGATCTTAAGACATCTTAAGGAGATGGTGGGAACTTTAGTGAGAACTTCCCCAAAGAATCCACCTTCAGAGACTGAAATGCAGATACTTCTTTAGTTGGGTATGCAGGAGATTATACCATAGGGCTTGGACAGGAAGGTGAAGAAATTGGTCAATAAGCCAGACTACTGGCATCCTCCCCCTCAGGGTTTTTTGAAATGCAACATTGATGGGGCCTCAAAAGGAACCCGGGTATTACTGGTTTTGGATGGGTGTTAAGGGTTGAAAATGGATGCATCCTTTTTATCTTTCATTGTCATTTCGGAAGAGCTACGAACAATATGGCGAAATTAATGGCACTTGAGCAATGTTTAGAAATCCTAAAGCAGGACAATCTCCAGAATATAATAATTGAAGTTGATTCTGAGTTAATCATTAACTCGGTCAAAATAATCTGTTGTGGCACGGAGCCGAAAAAGGTTTCTAGACACTGGAGGCTGCGTCAAGTCTTTCAAAGGATTCAGTTTCACCTTCTGTGCTTGTGAATCGTGAGTTTTACTCATGTGCGAAGGAGGGCGAAAAAATTGGTAGACATTCTAGCAAATCAAGGGGTGCTCTACACCAAAAGCAGGGTCAAGTTGAGTTGCCAAGAGATGCCACAGAATGGATTGAGGGAACTTTGTCTCAATCAGGCGGATGAGGACAGAACGTTACTTCGAAACAGAATAGCAGAGACGGGGTCTAGTTGACTTTGATTCTTTATGAAGTGTTATTTTAGAAGTGATGTTACAATTGGGATGTAGGTCTATGTCAGCCTCCTCAGCACAGGTAAGCGCAAACCCAGAAGTCTTAGGTGGAAGGTGCTCGGTAGACTATGGTTCTCGGATGACCGGATGGAGAACATCAAGAATGGTAAGACGATTTTCATCTTCCTTTGGTTCAAGCGCCTAAGGAGTTGGGATGGTGCGAGGGACCGGAGGCCCAGCTTTTGCGGCAGACTCAAAACCCCACACATTACTTACAAAGGTGTCAATACCACCCTCAAGGTGGTTTCTGGTTTATCGCATGCCCTTAAAGTTGGGAGCAGTTTTTCGGACTTGGGAGTGATTCCACTCACCATGCAACACATGGCCAAGGTTGGGGGGAGAATACTTCCCTCATCATGTGGTAATTCTCTGTGCTTTTGGTTCATGCGATATGATCCTCAGCCATTGGATCAAGCGAGGAGAATCAACGGTCAGGGTACAGAGTGCATGTTGGTGGGTCTGGGTATTTTATCGCGTAGTAATACTCTGTGCTTTTGGTGCATGCGATATGATCCTCCGCCGTTGGATCAAGAAAAGAAATTCTATGGTCAGCGAACAATAGGCTTGTTGGTGAGTCCAGGTCTTTTCCCTTTTAAGCATTGTTTATTTTGGATTTGAGTTATTGTTTATTTTGGATTTGAGTTACTTCGGGTCTGTTGTTTGGGTCTTTAAGACCTAGATGGTGGTGTTTTATTCTGGTGAGGCTTTTAACCAAGGCTAAAAGGTTTAGCCTGTGGTCATTTGTATTATATGTAATTTTACCCTTTAAACATTTTGAATAGAAGGATCGACTCTTGTGTTAGAAAAAAAAAATATGGTTTTTAAGCGAATAATGATATCATTAAACATAAAAAT
>APFE031646130.1:109190-123835 GCA_000404065.3 Pinus taeda | reverse complement strand
ATGACACACATTTCTCAAAAATGAGGGGTGCTATATTATATATATAAAAAATAGTTATAACCATATGAATATTATGGCTACCTACATGTATATTATAAAGAGTTGGTTGGATGATTTGAATATAAACTATAGTCATATAAAACACAACAGGTGGATGATTAATCTTGTAATAGCCCGATGTTTAATTTTATGTGGAATGGTTTTGACTTATAATGGGTGGCCATATGTTATTAATGGAGCCAACGGAAATCAAACCTGCTCAACCTTGTAAGTAGGCTCACCCCATGGGCAACCCCTTCAACCAATTAAAAAAAGACATCAAAACAAACATAACATTTTTAATGAAACAGGTGGGCCATAGGTTGGAATCCAGAGAACCCCCAACTGATTGTGAAGTTTCACCAATATGAAAGCTAGTCTGGCTTTGTAAAGTCCATCTACCAAAACTCATATAAACTTAACATTTTTCATTTGCCCAACAATGAAGGCAAAACCAAGAATAAATGGAGGAACTACGAGCTAAAAAATTGTGAATGGAACCATAATGTTGACATGCAGATCAAGGGAAGAACCTTTCCCATTAACGGAACCTAGATTGTTGAAACCATGATTTGGAATCTTTGAGGAAATTTTAGATTCCCTTGGAGCTGATTTCTTACAATGGCAGAATCATGCCAAGTTTATACTCAGATTAACTAGAATTTGATAAGGATTCTGATGGTGTAATAAGTTTCCTTATCTAAGAAGCAAAATTTTATTCAACATGAAGAAAAGAAGCTTTGTGGAACCTTGATGAATCTCTGAGATTGCCTAGATGGTCGAAAATGATAGTTTCATAACTAGACTGACTTTATACTCATTTTATAATCTTTGAGGAATCTTTGAGATTCCTAGGGGGCCCAAAATTGATCGAGTCAGAAAGGGATCAAGTTTATAGTCAAATTTCATGATTTTTTCTCCAATAATTCAACTGTGTGGTCTGGTTTTTCAACAAATGTGTGCATTTTTAGTTCATCCGCAGAAGTGGAGCTATAAGATGCATTGATGCCATGTCTTCTTTTGAATTTTGCTGAGATGAAGATTTGATATTGAGATCCTTGGTTTTATTTTGTTGGAGGAATCTTTTATGCCACTTCATGTGAGAGTTTGTTATTCTTTCATACTGAATGAGAGCTTTTATGAGTGAGAGTTATTATAGAAGTGTTATTGGGAAAACTAGTGTCCATTCAGAACTGTTAGTCCCACTAAGACAGGTACCTATATTAGAAACAAACAAACCAAAGTTACTTGTGTTTTCATTTATGAGAGATAGATGAGAGAGAAGCAGAGAGTACCAACCTCATCTTTCGCTTGTCTCCTTGCTTGTTTCCTCCCTCCTTTGACAGAGTTTCGCCACTCCTTCCTCACTTGTCTCGCTTCAAAGAACACTTGTAGAGTCAAAGAAGCATAATACCATCAAAGAATAGAGATATATAACCATAAACAATATAGGATCAAATGTATATTACCATACATATGCATACACCAATATAATATTCATAAATATACAAGTATATGGAGGAAAACTCAAATAACTTTATTAATATAAGTAGTAGAAGAGAGGATTACAACCCATTAGTTTGATCCAATGCCATCCTCCTAGCATGAAAACCCTCTTCACCTCATGAAAAGCTAGATCACCCAACACTATAATGTTTCACAGAGAAACCAACAACACTACCTTACAAAATACAAAATTCCAGCCCTTGGATCTCTACGATGAGGGATCTATATATAGATATTTACAGGTGGGTGTGTCAGCTTCTGGGATTTCTATTAGTGTCATTTTATTGATGGTTCTTGGTTCCACTTGGAGATTTCATGATCTCTTACTCATCCCTGGGCAAATTCCGACAGGCAAGTGTCAAATGAGCAGTTTCTAGAAGATTCTCTGGGCTTCCACCTAGCAAACTACCTCTACCATTTGTCTGTTCTCGCTCATTGCACCCTATAGAAGGGATTTTCAATATGCATTGCACCCTTTGCATGTGATAGGTGAGATTCATCGCACCCTTAGCATGGAGCGGTCTGTATGGTCAAGTTTTGACCAGTTCTGAGCAGTTTTTCAAGGAGAACTTCTAGAAAATGATGTAATCAGTTGACCTTGCTCCTTTAGCGTATGAAACAACACTTTTAGGGGTTTAGAAGCTCTTGTTTTATGGAAATATGTGATTGGAGTTGCAGTACCCAAATATGTCTATAACAGTTGCCCCCTAAAGCATGAGGTTGTAAATCTTCTGATGGCGGGTGAAATGCTTTATCATGAGGATCTGAGGTTTTTCGAACTGGAAGGTGACATGTAATAAGATACAATACAACACATTATCTTCATAATATTTTCATGATCTAGCTAAGGCAGGCATTCCCATGCTCAGCTTTATAAATTCATTTTCATGTACATAGGATAGACAACCGTCTGTGTGGCGAACTGATGATTCTGGTAGAGCCATCATCCCTTGGCTTGGACGATTATATGTGCAGCTATGATGTACATTTGATGTCTTTATTTTCGTAAATATATCAAAGCTAGCATGGATGAAACTAGATCCGAGGTCTTCAAACTCATTCAATCTTCACCCAGAGTACAAGTCGATCCATGTAAAAAGATGTTCTGGTGTCAAACATGGAAAGACATTGCCTGATTACCAGCCAATGATGTAAGCTGTTAACAGGCACAAGAGGAATCACTGATAATGATAATGACCCTCAAGGTACTGCAGTATAATTCACGTGGTGTGAATACATGAGTCAATGTCAAACACCACGCAAAATCTTTTGGTTGAAGCCCATTGATGTAAACCTGTCACCGGATGTGAGAAACTTGTCATTGAGGCATGCAAGCTTCAAAGTACTAAAAGGGTTGTTCCTAAGTCGACTTCTTGGATAATGAGCTGATGTCAAAAAGAAGTGACCCATCATAGGAGGGCCTTAATGAATCCCACATCTATGACATGGAATGTAGCAAATGATTTCGTGGAGGTGAAAACAATCTGATGATATAAGGTTCATGGTGGCAGTCATGAAAAATGGAGAGTGACGGTATTGCAATGGATGAGGCGTAAGCTGGGTTGGTGAATTCTCTAAGACTTCTCTTGAACATATCAGCGACACTAAAAATGGATCGATAGCATTAACCCCAAAAATGGATGGTATGAAGGATGGTGATATGACTGGTGAACGGAATAACCTAACCCGACTCAATCATGGTGATGGAGTGAAAGTGTCATGTCCAAGAGAGACCTGTTACCAATGAAGTTCTTCAAGTTTTCTTCCCAATTTTTCCCCAGTCATTACTGACTAGTACCTCTTTATTTTTGTCAAGCTTGAGGAGGATAACATATGATTGTTCTATAATTTTCCCTTCGGGAAAACTTGTCACTATGTTTTAGCGAGCCTAGCGACAGTGAAACTCGCTCTTTTCTGTAATGGACAAGTTTGTCACTATTGTTTTAACAAGTTTAACGACAGAGATAACTCGGTCCTTTTCAGTTTTAGAGAGTCTGAAAAGAGATGGAAAGGAAACTCCAGTAATCCTTTTTTGTAGTATAATCCCTTAAGTCCGAAAAAAGTTTAAAATAATACAAAAGGGATGACTTTTCCGATCACTTTAACGAGTCGAAAAATACAAGCGCTCGATCTTTTTGTGTGATGATCCCTCAGGTCAAAAAATATTAAAATATAGAGGAGGGATTGCACTTCCAATCACTTTAATGAGCTGGAAAGGCCAATTGCTTGGCAATCTTTTTATATTTTATGAGTCTAAAAAGAGCTTAAAAGAGACTCATCTTTGAGGAATAAGTGATATTTTTGGGTCGCAACTGGTTCCAGGTAAGGTTTGGAACTTTTCAATCATGGCAATGTAAAGAAGGTGGCTAACAGAATCACTCATCGCAATTGTTCCTCAGAAGGGTAAACAATCCAGTGGAGGCGTATGACCAGCTAAAAAGTGGAGGTGATGGAAAGAACACAACCAAGGTTCAAAGCTGATAGTAATGCGCTCATAAAGGTTATTTACTGAAAGTGGGTTCATTTTTTAATGATCTTGAACTCTCGAGGAAGATATGCTCATAGCTAGGTTTATTTTTTAACGAGCTTGAACTTTGCGGGAACATTTCTCATTCCAGACATGTAATAAGGATGTCTCTCATTAGTAGGTTCATTTTTTAGGGATCTTGCCCCATGCACAACTTTGCTCAGAAGTCTTTTGTATGCAAGCTAGGAACGACCAACTACTGTCCTAAGAGTTAAAGAACTACTGAGGTTAGGTAAGATAGCTTCTCGACGGGAAACCTTTCCTTTACCTCGCTGCTACCATTTGGCCCTTGCAAAGGTGAATGATTGATCAGACCAATCACCTAACTTAAGCATTTGAAGTTAGTAAAAAACTATGGGGTTAGAGTTATGCTGGTCACTTTTCACTTGTGTACAAAAGGTTTGCATGCCCCCAGGTATAAAGAGAAGTAGAGTTCCTAGGTTACCATATGGAAGTTCTTGCATTAAAGCAAGGTTGTTTTGTCTGCATTTGTGGACAAAACACTTCCTTGGCTCTGTCCATCGAAATAAACAAAGGTGAATGGTGGGATCTTCCACTCACATAACCTTTGACGAGGGAATCATTTCCCGGTCTAATCCCATTTTTCTAAACAGACGGGTGTGTTAGACTAGTCGTATATCCTATGCGAAAGCCTACCTTATACCTGGGTTTTCCTGCCGAAGCAGACCAGGGCGCATGCCACCTAGGTTTAGTCACATTAACCAAATCACTCACACTCATTAGGTGGACAGACTAAAGTTTGATGAGACATTCCTTATGCAAAAAGACCAGTTAGGGATGGCATTCGATTATTAGCCATGTTTGAACTAGGGAATGAAAGCTAGTCAACGAGCTTAACCATTCTTCCTTCATATAAGAAACACATCACTCAAAAGAGTGAGGAAACAATAGCTCCCATGCTGTAAATTTAGTCATGTCGAAGGAGTAGATTTTAATCTAGAGGCCCTTGGACTACCATTACATTTAGATGAACAATTTTCCTTCTCAAAGTTATAGGCAAATTTAGAAGGATCCCTAAAGGTCGACTAGTTCGTTAGTTGAAGCTAGACAGAATTCGAATCTCAGGTAGAAGTGATGGTGAACCAAGCGCTTTCCAAGAAGTTAAGGAAAGGATACTCACAAAAGCCCCTTCATCTATGATAGTACCAGCCATGATCATTCTGTAAGCTTGCACTATGATTCAAAATGGTACATTAGATGGTAGGCAGGGTCTCCCTAGTAGATTCCAATCAAAGGAAATGACTAGATTGCTTCGAGGAGGGACCGAATAAACAGGCAGATGAATATTTGACGAAATTCCTTCCTATGGTAAAGGAACGGGTAGATTTCCCCCATGTTCATCAGATTCTGCGTTAACAAAAAGAATTTGAATGGTGTCATTCTCATTCTCTTTAATGATTGTATCATCTGAAGGTGGACCTTCTGAAGACAAGACTGGGTCGACTGCCATCTCGACCTATTGACTTTGGTCCGGTGTGGACTTAGAGGGTTTATATTCAATGATAGGTGCTTCGACCGACAACAAAGGTGTTTCAATTAGATTTTCAACTAGCGATGGAATCGCAAGAGTTTCTTGTATCCAGGAGGAAGTTGTTGCGATGAAGCAGGATGGTTATCCAAGACTCTTTTAGCTTCATCCAGGAAAGGACAATGGTGGAGGGCATGATCGCCTTCACACAGTTTACAAGGAAATTTATATCTTCCTTTTTGTCCATTAACTTCATTTTCACTAGTTGATGGTGTGCTCTCAACATGATCCTCAGAGGTTGAAGAGACCGGATTGTGCACGCAGGGAGACCAGTCTCTTAAGATCCGCGAGATGCAAGGACAATCTCGATGATAGTGGTCTCCTTTGCAAATGACACATGGAGATTTAGGTTTGGATGGTGCAGTGTGTGGGTTTTCACCATACGATTCATGGTTGCCCCCTTTCACCGTTGGTTTCTTCTTCTTCTCCTCCTTACATTTCTTCTTCTTCTCAGTTACTTGGTTTTTAGTGTTACTAAATTCACCAAGAAAAAAGGAAGAAGGAGAGGGAGAAAAAAACGAAGTAGAAGGTAGGGGAGTGACTTCAGTATCATCTGGTTGTTGATTTGATTGTTGAGGAATTATGGTATTTTGAACAATAGAGGTCGAGAAAATCCATACTGGCAGGCCAATTGTGAGTCCTAAAAGGGACAATGTAGCCATGTGTGCAGCACCAACATCTCCCCAAGAGGAGAGAGGACTAGGATTCCCCCCAAGGGGAAATCCTTGATTAGTGGACTCCATTTTCTCAACCTAAGACCAACGAGGGAACAATGATGTTATTCTGATTAAAATAAATTTTATGACGGTTTGACACAACTTGCTTTTTCAATTTTTAAGAGTCGAGAAAAAGCCAAAGATGACTCTAGTCACCTTTTATTTTTAGTGAGCTTAAAGTGACAAGTGCTCAGATGGACCTTTTCTTTTAAGGAGTCTAAAAGGGAATGAAAGTGACTACTCTAGAAATCTAGAGAGGGATTACCAAACCAATCGCAAAACTACAGAATACTTTTTATGTATGGCAATAAATCTTCCCAGATGTTGTGTTCAGTGCATTGTGATCGATAAGGTGGTAGACACGGCTTCCTAAGGATAAAGGATATAGCCTATTGTGGTCTCCCAATATATACTTGACGGTATGTGGGAGCACAAGTTTGCACTGGCACTTGTCGTATCAAAGAAGATGAATCACCCAACCTACAATGAACATGATAGTTACTATGCTTTACGACACCGAGATACGTCTCTGGCCTAGACTTCTAGATGTTGTGTGTTAGGTTCCAAAGCATTTTTATGTTCATTGAGGTTTATTTTACAGTTGATCTTTCTTAAGAAGTTTGCCTTTAAGGTTCACTGCGTGATGTAGATATACAATTCCTAAATATGCAATCTAAGATGATAAACAGTCGTTTACTTTCTTTTAGCAATGAAAATCCTAGCTACTAAGGAAAGAGAAGTAAAATTCTTTCAACATAGAGTAGAGAGCCAACACTAAGATGCACTGTCCTAAATCAATTTCTGCATGCAGTCTAAATGCAAATGCACAAGCATGTATTGGTTTTTCAGTTTCCTTAATGTGAGAATGACAAAAAGAAAACTAAGTACAGATATGAACTATCTTTCCTCAAAGCGACACTTTAGCAATATCTTTTTTCAAAAACGAAAGGAAGATTTAGATGACACTTTCAATTTCGACTTGAGAACTAATTTCAACGCTTCAAAGAATTGATGATTCAAATCAAATACAATGGCAAATTTGTAATTGACTATCTAAAAGAGGAAGACTTTACGACATTCTTTTCGTTGACTGAAAATGACACTTGTGACACTTTCAAATCAAAAGATGACAGTTTGATTAAGCTACTGTTTGCAAAGGAGCACTGTAAATGATAAAAAATACATAAAAAACATTCACAATTCTTTATCAATGGAGGCTGAATAATGCAAAGGAAGAGAGTTTCAATAGTGATATACTAGTCATAGACAACAAAACTACTGAATAGAGCTGAAAACATTGAAGGAAAAACCAAAATCTGGAGGTAGAAATAGTCTCATTCAAACATCGCACCTATAACACGGGGAAATAGGGATGCATCTCGCCTATAACACATGGGAGGTGTGATGCATCCATGTTGCCAATGAGAGACAGCGCGATGGTCCAAGGACGAGACTGAGCTTGGTTTTCACTCATAATTTGCAGCTAAGTTCGGGTATTTAGGTTGAGCTAATGATAGACAATAAACACAAAGTATAGGGGTTGATCTAATGAGGTTATTTGAGCTACCACCAGGGAAATTAGGATGTTTGCAAGTCATATGTTCAGTTCATAAACTAAACCAGAGATTGATTGAAGTAGCGCTGACCCAATTTGCAGTTGCATAGCAAAAGCAGTTCGAAGGTTAGCTGGCCTAACTTCAGGATCCGTCTATAGTTTATAAAGTAAACAATAGTCACGAATAATCAAACTATTCGCTCCCGAGCAGAGTCGCCATTTTTTTATTGGGAAAACTAGTTTCCATTCAGAGCTGCTAGTCCCACTAAAATGGGTAGCTATCTTAGAAACAAACAAACCAAAGTTACTTGTGTTTTCCTTTATGAGAGATGGATGAGAGAGAAGTAGAGTGTACCAACCTCAGTCTTTTGCTTCTCTCCTTGCTTGTTTCCTCCCTCCTTTGATAGAGTTTCACCACTCCTTCCTCACTTGTCCCACTTCAAAGAACACCTGGGGATTCAAAGCAGCATAATACCATCAAAGAATAGAGATCTATAACCATAAACAATATAGGATCAGATGTATATTAGCCATACATATGCATATGCCAATACAAGATTCAAAAATATACAAGTATATGGAGGAAAACTCAAATAGCTTTATTGGTAGAAGTAGTAGAAGAGAATATTACAACCGAGTGGTCTAATCCAGTGCCATCCTCCTAGCATGAAAGCCCTCTCCACCTCATGAAAATCTAGATCACCCAACACTACAATGTTTCATAGAGAAACCAACAACACTTCCTTACAAAATACAAAATTCTAGCCCTTGGATCTCTAGGATGAGGGATCCATATATAGATATTTTCAGGTGGGTGAGTCAGCTTCTGGGATTTTCATTAGTGTCATTTCACTGATAGTTCTTGGTTCAACTTGGAGATTTCATGATCTCTTACACATGCCTGGGCGAATTCAAAGAGGCAAGTGTAAAATGAGTAGTTTGTAGAAGATTCTTTGGGTTTCCACCTAGCAAATTGCCTCTGCCATTTTTCTGCTCTCGCTCATCGCACCCTACAGAAGGAATTTTCAGTATGCATCGCACCCTTTGCATGTGACAGGTGAGATGCATTGCACCCTCAACATGGAGCAGTCTGTATGGTCCAGTTTTGACCAGTTCTATGCAACTTTTCCGGGAGAACTTCTGGGAAATGATGTAATCAGTTGACCTTGATCCTTTAGGGTATGAAACAACACTTTTAGGGGTTTAGAAGCCCTTGGTTTATGGACATATGTGATTGGGGTTGCAGTGCCCAAATATGTCTATAACAAGAAGAGAATGTCATAGAGAGACATGTCACTCTAGTTAAGGGAGTTCTTCCTTGTTGTAACATCTCTAGTGAAAATTCCATGTGATAAAAGTTAATGAAGACAAAAATGATAATGACGGTTGATGGGACACTTATTCTAAGTTGAATGTTGGGAACAACATCCTAGTGTGGGTATTCATTTGGTTTATTATGGCCAAGGAAATTCACAGAGGAAATGGCTAAAGTATTTGGAAAGGAAAAATGGCAATTTTGGCACATTTATTTATGAAAATAATGGAAAATGGGAGAAAAAGGAAGGAGACAGGTCATGGCTTGCATGAGGAGGAAAATCAAGGAAAATAATGGAAAATGAAGAAAACAAAGGATTAATTGATAAAAAGGTTTATGAGGATCAGTTTGTACCTTTTGTCAGTTCAGTTTTGGAGCTCTCTCATTATTCTCTCTCTCTCTCACTCCTAGAAACTTAGAGTTTCTTGGAGAACTTTGGCATTGGATCAAGAAAGGAAAGGAATGCAAGAGGGGAATGAGCAAGAAAGGAAGAGCGGGATCAAGAAACTATAGTAGGATGCTTTGCAAGTATCAATTTGCATGTATGTTTTCCTTGCTAGATTTGGCATGCACGGTATTGCATGTGGTTGTTTGATGTTATGGCATTGGTTTTTCCAGGTGTGATAATTTTTTCAGCGTAGCCTTGCCACTTCTGGATAGCCATGGTGTTATGGGGTTCTCATGTTTTGGTTGAGCTAAATTGCCAGACAGATTTGAAGGTGAGTGAGGTAGATCTACGAAAGAAAGAACACATGGCCTAGTGATCCTTGAACTGGACTGTGGATTGCGATAAAGCCACTGACCTAGTGACCCCTGAACTGGACTATGGATTATGATAAAGCCAGGTATTGTATTCCTTGGTGGGCTTAGGAATCCTTCACCTGTTAGTGGCAAGATATGTGGTAAATCCTAGAGGTGGTTACCCTTGATTAGGCCTAAGAATCCTTACTAGTGAATGAAGGGATATACATTAAAGCCTAGAGGGTGGAGTATCAGTTTAAGGCATAGTGATTCAGTGTGGATTGCGGTAAAGCTTGAGAGACTAGGAGACAAGAAAATTCCTTATGTTGTAGGTGGAGAAATCTTGTGGCATCCATGCTTGTTTTTGCCTAGTGATATGGTGGAGATCATGGTAAAGCCTATTATTACATGTTTATTGTGTCGTCTTAGTGATACGATGTGGATTGTGATAAAGCCTAGTTTCTATTGCTGAGGGTGGGGTGGTTTAGCCTTGGGATTACCTGGTTGGTTCTTCTGGTTTGAGTCCCACATTCATGCTTGGAATATGGCACAGGGGTGATTGGTTAAAGAGAGATTTGGCTTAGCCAATCTATGGTCAAGTGGAACGTGGTAGTCCCATCCTGAATTTGTTTTTGCATTCATTAATAAGAGGTTCTTTCCTTGGTATCTTGTGTATAAATGTACTAGTTTATATGTGGATTCTATGGTTGATGTATCCTTAATATTTCTATTACTATTATGCTGATTATAAGCATGTATTGTGATGGTGATGATGTATGGCTCTCCTCATGTTTTGATTTGTAAATAAATGAACAATGTATCTTTGACCTAATAGATGATAATACAGCTAATGATATAAGGGAACAATGCGTCTTATTGATTCTCAAGTAAGTATGAGATCACTATGCTCAGATATGTCGTTAAACCTGTAGATTACATATTTTTGACATGTGTTGATGAAATGCCTGTCATGGCTAGTAGGGGTCCAATATAGACCTTGTCAATGTTTTTGCAAATGTATCATTGTTCTGTTGTGTAAATTCATTTATGAACCTGTCATTGAGTTCTGGTCAGTGACCTGGGCTTTGGGCCTAAAAAAGTGGCACAAATTTGGGAGTCACGAGCATAAGGATGTGGAGAAAAGTTCCCAAAGGCATGCATACCAATGTTGTGGGAGTTTTTTGAGCGAGATGCACTCTTCTGCATATCAAGGGAGCTTCAGGGGGTTTAATGGTCTAAAACTTCAATTGGTCTCAGGGGATGGTTACTCGAGTGGTTGGGATGGCTCATGGGATTTTTGTCACTGATGTTGAAGGTCTGTGTGGTGTTTTTCGATCAATTCCACTTCCCTAAGGTGACTTAACAGATTGAATCCCATTAAAGTGGCATCTTGTCACATATTTACCCCAGCTAGACGGTTACTTGGGTAAATGTGGGATGAGGGTGTTATAGAGTGGTATCAGAGTAGGTTTCACACTCTTTTGGGTCAAAACTAATACCACAAAGTGGTATCAGAGCATGGTTCACCCCTTGGACTAAATGGGCATTATGTATTGGCCATGCATTCATGCCAATTGCACATGTCTTAATCATCCTTGTGGTATATAAGCTTGTTGCATATGCATGGTATCGGTCATGGTTGTGGTGATGTAGCCATGTGAAATAGAATATTGTTGTTGTGAAGTGTGTCGTGATGAGTGTATGATTGGTTACATGTTTTTTATTCTTGTGTATTGCCAGTGTACATTGGTATGGTTGTTGTTGTCATGCATGAGGTCATGATATGTATAGTTAATATGGTCATGCATTGATGACTGGACTCTTGTTAGAATGATGGCTATATGGTAATATATTCTTATGTATTATATGTATATATTTTGTCATGATTATGTTATACATGTACTACGTTGATTTTCTGATCTTGCAGATGAGATATCCTCCCCAATTTTTTTTAAGGTATTTTGGTTTATTGTGATTTGGTTTAGCTGAGATAGTATGCCTTGCAGGAAAGACATAAAAAATGACTAACAAGATGGTATAATAAATAGATTCTCCCATTGAATCAAATGAATACCATGGTGGTGGGAACTCTTCTCACTTAAAAAACACACTAAGAAGCTTGAAGGAAGAAATAAGGAGTTGTAAAGCGGACAATGACAAAATCATGCAGGCGCAAGAGAAACAAGTAGAGGTTAATGCAATATTACAAATCCGCCCACCCAAAGATTACTTGCCCTCAATCAATCCACTTCTATCCACAGCAAAATAATGTATACTAATACCAAGATCCCACACAAACATATATTTTATCCCATGCCTCCATGCTAAATGATCATGAATGGATCCTTTGATCCCTATATCCCAAATAATCACTTAGCCAATCCTGCCCTCAATAGTTTCACCTAGATCCCAATGCCACCTAAGTCTTGGGACCTATGGGTTATGATACCATCTCAACCCTCCATCATGGTTAATGCATAAAGGACCAAGATGTAACATGCCCTTGGCTATGGTTATTCTCCTAGGAATCAACCCATCAATAGAGTTCCAACTCATAACCTCTCGCCAATATATCCCATGGGAAGGATCTCATGCAAGAATTCATGCACATGTAATAAGTCTACTACGTTGATGTTTCCTATTGCTCAACTCATGATGCTCCACTCGGTCATCCAACATGATCAATATGGAGAATTTTGCCCCGACCTCCCCAATGTATAAAGGTGGGTTGATAATGCTGCAAGATTTATATATGTACTCTTGTAGAGGGCTGCTTTGGAAGTCCCGACTATATTCCTCTCGTTGCATTGTGAGGGACTTGTGACGTTCCTCTACAATAGACAATTTGATCGTTGAATTGCCACATATCCCTATGAGCTCCTCAAAATTTTTGTTCTACTATAAGATAGTGTCTCGAGTTGTCTAGACTCTCTCCTTCAACATCATATGTTTTGTCTTGAAATGTGTGATCTTCCTCCGAAAGTCCTTTACGGGCGATTATGTTTCCCCGTTGAATGTCTCTGTACCTGTTTGCACTAGATGCCCTACGACCACAACTTCAACTTAAGCCTTTGACTGGCTCTCTAGGAATGTTTCATCCCACACATTATATGTGTCATGATTCCTCTCATGGTAATTCTCATCATGTTGGTTCACTAATGCTATCTCCTCACTCAAGTTTTCCTAGCCTCCTCCATTTGTGAAGACAATATATTATTCATCTTCTCCGATTGTCAAACATAGGTGGAATGGTTGACTACTATCCATACTTGAATTCTCATATTCCTCGTGGACACCCCCCTAGAGACCTATGGACTTAGTCGTGTAGGAGTCTACCTCATCAATACCATTAGGTATAATTTCCTCATGCACTCCCAAATGCTTGTCATCCTGAAAGTCTCCCTGAATAATATCATAATGTTGTTCATCATCTTGAAAATCAATAGACCAAACTATAGAATACTCCCCATGATCTGAAGGAATTTGTTCTTCTTATGTACTTGTTTCCTCCTTCCTATCACCTAGACATGAATGGTAATGTGCCCAAGGTCCCTTGCAGTTAAAGAATAAGCCTCTCCTTCTTAGTTCACTATCACTGCAAGTTTTAATACCTTTATGCTTGCTTCCTCCATGAATTGTTTTAAGATCCTTCTTAGTTACCACCCTTCTGAGAAATTTAATGTTTTGTATGACCAACTTCTTGACTAGATCATAGGCGATTGGTGATACATTTAGTTCCTTTCTCCAAATGGTCAACAATTTGGATCTTAGTATCTTGCATATATTGACATCTCCTTCTAAAGATAAGGACATAATATTTTTCATGTTTTTTTTTACACTATCTAGATGAGTTGATGTAATGCTAGTGTAAAAGTTTTGGAACACGTGAAATATCAATTCCCCACATTCCAGATTCGACATGAATGTTGCAAAGCTAAACTCTGCCATGAGTTTTAAGATTCTGCGCCACTTTTGAAAGGTAGGAAGCATTTTGTTGTTCAACCCCTGAAGCGATTCTACTATAAATTGTAATATTTCTCTCATGATATGACTACTGTAAGATGGTGATGTTAAAGCTATGATCTTGGCTAGACAAGAAGAAATTGTGACCCCGACCTCTTCCCAAGGATGCTCCTAGAGTTTGGGTTGTATTAATGCAAGCATGGATGGCTTGAGAGCCCAACTGAATTTATTCCATTCTCATTGCCCCACCTTGGACAGATAGGTGTCTAATTCCTCCAACTTATGAAGGTATATCATTGAGTTTGTTTTTTTCAATTTAGATCCAAGTGTGAAGAGCTTAGCTCCTCTTCCTTGTTCTTCCTTCACCTCCAATGGTTGTTTTTGCTATAGAATGACATGGAACCTTTTTGAGAATGGTCTGCTGATATGACTATCATTTTGGTATATGGAGGTGTTGTCACGCAAAGGACCATATATCCTCAGTAGTTCATCAAGAATTTTCTAGATGTTTTCCAAAGTCTCTTCAAGATGGTCCATCTTTTCACATACCGAAGAAGGAAAATATCCAGGAATGCATACTAAATAGGGAGATTATATCAACATTTTTTCAATCATGCTGCCTAGATATTTCACTTTGAAAAATTGTCTACACTGATTCTTCCACCCCTTTTCCAAAACCTCTTCGCTTCCTCCTCTTTTTCTCCTCTCTCTTCATTATTTTATTATTTAATATT
>APFE031646130.1:57853-108858 GCA_000404065.3 Pinus taeda | reverse complement strand
TATTTAATATTTATATAATAAAAGAAGCCCTTATATCTCCCATATCTCCACCTTGTTCTCATATAATGCTAATAACATTCTAATGGAGAATCGAGTGAACCATGTGTCCAAAAAAAAAAATTTAATAATTATGGCCCGATCGAACAATGGCCTCACCTGTTGGAATAACCCACACGTTGTCTTGAACACTCTATGCCATGGCACTGGGCTCTGCAGTTGGATGTGAAGTCGTTGTCCACCGTGTCAGCCTTCCCTATTACTCAATGGAGCTCGGTGGCTAGAAAGCCTGTGCCTTTGGTGCTCCATGGTCTGGAAATCCTTTGTGACTAGTCATGAAGAAATGAGCGCCTTCGAAAGTCGTTACCATGAATTCTTTTAACATAATTTATGTTAATATCCATAAGTCATAATATTAAACCTAGCTAAAAATCACATATATAACTATATTAATTTTTCCAAGCCCAAGGTATTAAAGAAGGGCGTTTACAAGTTTCATCGCAGCATAATTCTCATTCCTTCCACCAATAAAATTTCAGTCAAAATTTTATTCAGGCGAATCTATTGGTTGAGAGCTCAATTTTGGTGGTTTAGTGGTTCCACGAACATATTCTCAATGATATGGCATTCTCTGTAAAACCACCCGTTCCCTCCAATTTCCTAATCCCATTAATGCCACCGTGGTTGTGAATCAAATAATTTGACAGGCCCTATGATAACTTTGTTGTGACCGTTGACTTCCAGTAGCAAGGATAGCCCTGCGATAAATCTCATTTGACAGACTCGTTGGTTTCCTACACTTAGGCTCACAACACCTCTGCGTTGCAGAATATTTCATTGTCAATGGCTCCTCGATCCTTGCTTGGTCGACTGATGCAGCTCATGGCCTCTCTACAGCTTGATAACACTGTCAATGGATCCTTGGTCCCTGTTTGGTTGACTGATGCATCTCACGGCCCACAATCTTCATCCCACGATCCTATAGTGACTTCAAAATCCGTCCTTCGTAACCAACTTGTCACTGTGTCCGAAACTTCAGCTCACGACCCCTAGGATGACCAACGCCTACAAAATTGTGGTCTCCCATATATGTGGCTTAAATGGCCCATAACATTGAGGATTATGCTCTCCTGACCGCCCTTTTAATGTCCCTGAAGATGGTCTCACGACCTTACTGTATGATTCTCAGCGTCCCAATCTTTTGACCGCCTATCAGTTAATTGAGTGACATATGAGGATTCCTCAGAACTTCAGAGCTATCACAGTCGCTCCGATTCTCTACCAGGTTCATAGATGCACACAAACTCGTTATTAAACTATGCAAAGAAGCCAAAATATAGTGTTCAATTTAATAATTCTGATTTTATTTGTTGTAGGTGCATACACGGTTCCCAGTATGTAAGGTTGCGGTTTTCAGTACAACGCCTACGCCATTAACTATTGAGATTTAAAACAATAGATCAGACTCACCAACCTCCATTATTTGCGTAGGCGCTCCTGCGTGACTTGTGCTTGGCAGTTGGCACTATGATTCAGCGAAGAGATGCCCTCTCAACCTTCAGTACTTACTCCTGATTGATCGCTCGACCATGTATCAAATCTGCTAAATGATCACTAATGTGATGGCTGCCGGCGTAGATTTTCACATGGCTTCTTTTTCCTTCAACAACGAAACACTGAATCGTCATTCAATAGATCTAAGCTCCTAAATTTGGCTATGAATGGGAGATCTGGTGCAAATGACCCTGATCCAATCCACCAAGCCCTTGATTTAGTTTTCAAACCCAAAGCACTCTCCCAAAATTTCTCTCTCCCAAAGTGCTACTGCAAATTAATCTATGCAAAAATGAAGTCT
This sequence comes from Pinus taeda, assembly GCA_000404065.3. Taxonomy (NCBI): domain Eukaryota; kingdom Viridiplantae; phylum Streptophyta; class Pinopsida; order Pinales; family Pinaceae; genus Pinus; species Pinus taeda. The sequence continues at coordinate 107,006 of APFE031646130.1, read as the reverse complement.
CCTGTTATCCTTGAGGAGATTTAATTAATCTATGCAAAAATGAAGTCACCTGTTATCCTTGATGAGACCAAATCTCCTCAGGTAAGGGCTCAATCTCTGCTCAAGATTTAGATCTTGGCATTCTAAACTTGAATATGAATGGTTAGATCTGCAAAGTAAATCCAATCTAATAAAACCCTTAAAAATAATAAACTCTCGATCTTCTTGCAAGACACTTCCAAAAATAATTAAGTGAAAAGTAGTAAACTAACTAAGGTGATATTGAGTACCACCAAAGGTGGAAAAATGTCAGATAGGGTGAGGATAAATACCACAAAAGTTCCTTGACTCAAACCCTCACACTAGTGGGATGCATAGCTCTGATACCACTCTAAGATTCTAAATAGTTAAATTTCCAATAGATCTAGCACATTTGAGTGTTCTAATAAAAATGTTTGCAATAAAAAACAACGAACACCAAAGGGATCTGAAAATACAACCTCTTATTTATATTAATAACTGAAAACAAAATACATTCTCATACAAGGCCTACTGAATCCCCTACCAATAGCATGTACAAATTCTCAACAATGACTACTCTAAGACACTAAAGTCCACTTGTGAATCCTTAGATGGATCCACCACACAAATATCACCGTAGAGTTTTCATCCCTAGATCAACCTAAAACTCGCCACACCAAGTTCTGAACAAAACACAATAAGATAGAAAAACTCCTAATAAGTCCACTATCTAGCCCTTATCCCATTTTATAGGCTTGATGAACTCTATAGAAACCTTATCTTATTGTTTTCCTTCGAAAAATGAAGGAAACCACCATGGGCGAATACCATGGTAAATACCATGGGAAGATTTCGTCCACTTTGACCATATCAAGAAAAGGGAATATTACAATATCGGATAATGAGCGTTTGTTGAAGGACTGAAACGAGAAAATGGGAATATTTCGTGATTTAAGTTGAAGATGTGGCGAGTTCTGGAGAAACAACTAACGATGACATGAGGAGGTGCATTCTTATGAATTTGGATGTGATGGTTGGATTGATCACTCAACTAGTTCAAGTCATGGGGTCACGAACTTCACTGAGATTTGTTTGGGCTGAGTTGGAGTATCGAAGCAATAGTTCACATGATGACGATATGCGGTGGATTGGCACAATACGAGTTGCAACCAAAGCACGCAATTGAGTTGGAGGGAGCCGCCTTCCATGAGTAGAGGCAGTGTGGATGATTGCAATAAGTTGTGGTTGATGACCGTGAGATTGAGTAGTATTACCCACAAGGAGTCATGACCCTTGATGAGGGTTTGTGTGATGAAGGAAACAAGTACATGAAGTAGGAATTATCAACGTTGGATACAGTGGCACTTTGTAACAATTAGTCTTGGTGATAGGGTTTGTTGAGATAGTGTTGTCAAGGGTGACAACCATTTCGATGTGGGGGAGTATGTCAAGGCCCCGAGTTGGAACTAAGGCCAATGATAACCCATGAAGGGCCATGATCACTTGGAGTGTCAAAAAAATAAAGTTTGGAACCAATTTTGGGAGACGTTATGATAAGGTGCGACCACACAAGGCAGGGCACCCACCCATGCGACAAGAAACTACTTGGTGAAGACATAGGAGAGGATGCATGTGGGAGAGCATGTAGAAACACATTAATACGTAGAGGCAGCCTAACTTGGTGGAATAGTGCCCACTGGTGTTCTTGCACCAAGGAGTGACACCCGGGTTCTGGGACGATCAGGATGTAGTGACCAATGGAAGTGAGAAACAACAAATAGGATGTAGTAGCCAAGAGAACTGCAACATGAAAAGTAAGTGAGCGAGCAATGTGATATCGAGTGTGTGACATGGCAATGATGACAGGAGGTGATGTGGGCAACATGCCAGGCGAAATGCACAAGCAGGGGCACACCCACCTAGCGAAGGGGTGCTTTCCCACCCATAGGCAAGTCTACCCAGGGGCGCACCTGCCCATGGAGGGGTACCCACAAAAAAGTGAAAGGTTGGATCAACTTTGTCAAGGGGTATCGGCCCACATAAATAGAAGGGAAAGGAAGTATATAAATGAAGGGAGCTCAACACTTGGAGGAGGCGTCATTGAAATCACAGAGATGTAAGTTTGTACGAGATCTCAAAATCACAAAAAGTGTGATATCACATAATCACATAATGTGTAATATCGTAGAATAGCAAAATGTGTGATATCATAGAACCAAAAAAAGTGTGATATCACAATCGCAAGAAGTGAGATATTGTAGAACCACACGTAGGGCCACACATTGTAGAAATGGATCACAATTGAGACATATGGCAAAAAGAGGCGGGACTCGCCCAAGCAAGCTTGTTTCTCGTAGACGTCAAAAGAGTTAGATTTCTCAGTTGTTTTTGGCACCAAGTTTGGGTTTTCTATTGGGAAAGGTGCCAACCTTAGGTTGGGCGCACCCTGGTTTGTAAAATTTGAAATTCTGGGTAAGTGCGTTGGGCTAAGCCAACGACGCCACTCTTTATACTTGGGCAACGCACGAGTTTGTGCATGGTTGACCCTTTGTAACTCTATTGTAGCATTACTTTGAAGTTTAATAAAAAAACATACAACAAAATTAAATAGGTTATATTTTTTAGTACTAATGAATTAGTCAGCTTCTACTTTAACTTATCAGCCATTAGATTTCTATTTATTTGCCTTGGCCGGTAAATTCTTCTCTCAGTCTATCACTCATTTTCTGTCCTAATGATGGATTCCCTTTGGGGTTTGAAACGTCGATTTGATTAACAAAGTATTGTGTATAATCCGGGTCATATTTCTCCTAGGGGGAAAGTGTTTTTGGATTTCCCCTCTCATCAAATATACTTGTGTTCATATTTTTTTTACCATATCACTGTATGTTAATGAAGATTTATTTTTCTGCTTGTATGCAGTTATGATATTGCATAATTGAATAATTGTTGAATGAAGTAATTGAATCAATAAGACTGGAATTGGAAAATTGACTAAGTATTGAAGTTAGGTGTAGTTCGGGTTAGATTAGTTGTATAATTGCGATGAAATATCACCAGTGTCGTACAACACCCATAATTTTCTTAAGGCATCATAGTGTGGGGCCATGACAAGAAGGTTTTCCCACAAATTGGACAACTAGTTTGGCAATACCTCTTTTGAAGAGTGGTGATGTCAATAAATCCCTCCAATTATAGGACCATAATGATAAAACCCTTGTTTGCAAAGTTATTTGGAAGCATGCTAGAAACTAAAATCAACAAATGGGTGGAAGAAAGAGATAAAGGTCTAAAGGGGAAGCAAGTTTTATACCTAAACATTCTATAGTTGATCATGTTATAACTTTAAGGTACATCATCGAAAAATCTTCGGATAAAAAGGAAGAAATATTTTGTTGCTTTGTTGATTTCATAAAAGCCTTTGACATGGTTCCTAGGGGTACACTTTGGCATATAATGAAGGAACTTGGGGCTCCTAGGAATTTGAGAGAAGTTGTTAATAGGTTATACGAAGAGGTGAAAGTAAAAATTAAAACTTTAGCAGGAATTTCCAAAAGATGTAGAAGTGATATTGGGGTCAATTAAGGTTTCCTGTTGTCTCCTATCCTTTGTGGTTTTAATATTGACAAGCTTGAAGAGTGGCTAAATTCGCAATGGGGTGGCGGTATCCATTGGGAGAGTTTGTTGTAAGACTTAGTTTGTATGCAGATGACCTTATTTTGATTGCTAAAATTTTATATTGGTTTGCAAGCGCTCTTACTTTCCCTTGTGAATTTTTGTAGAAGGGTGGGGATGCAAGTCAACATTAGCAAAGTGAAAGTAGTGGTTTTGTCTAACCAAAGTAAACACAACTAACATAAGTTCTATTTTGAAGGCAACACTCTAGAAGAAGTTGTGGATTACAAATACCTCAAAATTGAATTCAATAGAAATATAAGCTAGGACACATCTAGAAAGGAAAAAATCTTGGGGAGTTGCAAAGCATTTTATGATTTTCAAAATAGTTGTAGAGAGGCAGAGTTATGGGACTTGAAAATCACTCAAACCCTTTTTTGGCTTTTAGTGATTCTGGTGTTTCTCTAGGGTTGTGAGTTGTGGGATAGTAGTACATATGGCATGCAATTAAAACAAATTGAGAAAATTCATAAGCGCCTGATTACAAACAAATTCAAAATTAAAAGTGCAATTCCTTATGCTATCTTGTTATGTGAAACAAGGGATGCTCCTATTGAATTAATTACCATGGTGCGAGTCATAAGGTATTTAAAACAAAATTGAACAAATGGAAGATGGTAGATGGCCTGAGGTTTTCTTTAATGACATATTGTGCAAAAGAAAGAAGACTTGGATGCGGGAAATTAACAAATGGTTTAGTAAATGGGGTATTTTCTTCAACATGTGTCCCATAAATAGTAAAGAGATAAAATATTTTGCTAGTTCCACAAGCATACTTGGGATAGGGAGTTAGGGAGAAAGAAAAAGTATTATATTGAAGAGTTTGATCCCACTTATAATCATCAACAAAAATCATACATAGGGTCCAATATTTATTGCAGGACCAAAATTGTTATTTCTCAGTTAAGGAATAATTCTCATCAACTCTGTTGTAATAAAGGAACTGGAAAAGACCAAAAAAAGTGTCGAAAGAAAGAGTGTATTTTTTTCTCTTCCGGAAAAGTGGAAACAGAAAATCATTTCAGTTTAGAATGTGAGGTATTCAAAGACAACATTGAAAGTTATGCAGATATTCTGGCAACTAGCTGCTGGGATAATTTATTTAGCGAGGGGTTTGTCAAGAAGCTGGAAGTGTTTATTGCAAGGTTTCACAGGAAAAGGGTCGAATATAAGAACCAGATGGTGAAGCAATCTGTCCCATAGGCTATATTTAGCCTCGTGGACATTAAAATAATTTCTTCTTCTTCTGTTACTATAAATATATGAATTCGTTATTCACATTGCACAACAAATTTCTTGTGTTTTGATATTTGCAGCTTGATTTATTTAATACTGCTTGATGGTAAACTTGTACTATTTCCACATTATTAACGTAGCATATATGGTATTCCTATGATGAGGTTTGGAATTTGACGTTTAATATATTATTGTTAATAAATTTTTTACAATGTCAATCGAGAAAGCTAAATAAAAAATTAAACTGTATGACATGCATATGTTTCAATTAAATTTCATAAGTTTTAATGGTTTTTGTAAATACGTAAACTCAATTGAAAAAATTGTCATAATCATGTGAAACTGTCATAATAAAGTGAGGCATTTCCCTGTTCATTTTCCTAAATCTTAATTTTTAAATGCTTAAATGCCCATAAATCCACACTATCATTCGTATGAATTAATTGATTATCTCTCCCATCCCATCCCACTCCATTTTTACATTAGTGGCCATGGAAGAGAAGGACTCAATGGACAACAATGAGAGTGACAAAAAGGAAGGTATGGTAATGTGTTGATAAGTCAATGCAAAAAAGTTAAAATTTGTGGGCCTGCCATCACTCTAGTTGATTAGGATTGGCCATTGGTTTGCTTTGAACACAAAAAGAAAGAGCTAACAATTTATCTAGCACAAAAAATAGATCAACATTGTTTGTAGAGGGGCCTCTTCTTAATTGGTTTGGAATTCAATTTGAGTTGGATCCTCTTTACGTGTAGAGGAGGACCAAAATTTAAAGGAATAAACTTGTACCATATATTAATTATTCATTGAATATCTAATTTCTTGTCCATTAAAAAACCTAGAAGAACAAAGAGGAAATTTTCCTCTCCTAAATGAGCTAAGAATTGTATCTTGTTATGATAAGGAGTGGTTCTGCAAGGCTGGACTATTATCTTCTTTCAAGTGTCAGTTCTCAAGATTTGTCTCTCAATTACCACTACGAAACCCAAGGTAAATATCTTGGATATTAATAACAAAACTCTATGATGAGCACTAGTATTGCAACAAGAATGCTACAACTCCTGGGGCTACCAACTTCACTTTATCAACCATGGGTTCGTACAAACTTGGAGGTGATAATGTTGTATACACAAGAATATGTGATGGGTCCACTCTTTGTCACTGTTAAGCTGGCGATAAACCACTATGGTTTCTCAAACCAGCCTTCTATTGATTCAGAAGAAGCTTGATTACCAATGCAAAAAATTGAATTTTGCACTAACTAAAATCTTGTCTACTGTAGTAAGGAAAGACTAAAATCAAATGCTAAAACACACCATTCATCTAACTAACTGCTAAGAGGTTTTGCTTCAAAATAATTCTAAGTTAACATGTGCGTAATACTCCTATCCTAGGCATGCAATCTGAAATAACCAAACATTCTACTGTTGTGCATGTAAATGAACACAATAACTCTTTTTTCCTTTTTGTCTTTTTTGTGTGAAAATGTGAATGCTAAATCCTTTTGGTGATCTTGCAAGTGGGTTAGAGATGGTGGTGGAAGGTCAGATGGCTTAGGAGGCAAGTAGGGGTCTTCTCCTATCTTCCTAGATGCTTTTTCCACAATTCGGCCTCAAAACAGGCCACTACAGGTCGTCCTACAGGATGTCATAATGCCTCCTACAGGATCTCCTAATGCTCCTACATGATCCGACTGAGAGAAATAGGAGTGATTTGGAAGGTGGTGTGGGGATTAGGGAAGGTGAATGATGGGAGAAATAAGGCAAGAGAGTGACCACGACTTCTTTAGAGCTCAAAATAGCGTTTGTAAGATGGTTGGATTTGCTCAATAACCCTGGAAAGTTATTCTTATGGAATGATGGATTGGGTGAGGAACTTAATAGACTTTGACGATCATGGATGGATGAAGTTAGGTTGGGGTTGCTCGTCATGAGATATCCCTACACTATTGAAACCCCTACACTGCATCAATCACTGGCATTTATCCATGAATCATATCAAATGAGAATGATTTTCAATCAACTAAGAAAACATAATTTCATTATCTAGTTTCCTATTTCATGCATGGAAAAATTTGTAGAATAACGTGAAACCCTTATAATATCTATTGTAAGGATGATGATATCAGAAATTCCAATTAAATCCTATTCTTCAAAACTGAAAAGATGCTAGCCTAACTAGCAGAAAACCCTAAATTCCATAAGAAATTAGAATTTTGTCTTTTTTGGGTTGCATAGGAGTTCTTTCCTCAAACCATGGTCACTAAAGGGAGGAGTGAGGCCAAACCTTCCTACTATCATCTTTTTGGTATTAATTTATCTTCCTAAGCTACTACTAAAGAAATGCACAAATTGAAGAAAACTAATCAAATCCACAACTACTTGCAATGAAATAATGCTAAGACCAATTCAATCATTAATCTATGAAATCAACTAAACATACTAATACAAGAAGAGGAGCCTTTGCTACTAGGGTTGGGCCCTAACCCAAGACCTTCATCCCTTTCATTTAACTCAGTGTTGGATCAAGGAAATTCTCATTCTCATTATCATATCAGAAAATTACATACAATGTCTTCCACAAGTCTTGAACTCGAAAAATGCTTAGTTCTCTTACATTAAAAAATTCCCTACACTAATGAAGCTATAGGCCTCTTTATTTATACAAGTGAAGTCTCCAATGACTTCCTTAAATCTAGGGAGGTTCGGCTCCCAAACTCAAGGTGAACTGGTTCTTTGACTGTCACTGGATCGGCTGGCTTTTGATCTTCATGACTTGGTTTCTTGCAACTCTGAGCTAGTCTGATTTGATGGAGGAATATTTGAATGAGTGAGGATTAAATGAGGATCTAACTCCTACAATCTCTCCTCCTTGTCTCATTCTAGTTTCTTCCCTTAATTAGCCAAAATTGCAATGTTTTGCTCTAAAAAACCTACAATCAATGCATATTAGTCCACTAGGCATAACATCTCACTTTTACTCATCTCATTAAGAAAAATATAATAAAAATATGTAAGGAATTATGAAAAGAGTTGATTTGAATAAGCTTGGAGGTGTATGAAGGTACATATAGCTACCCAATGATGAGGCTCATCACTCTACTAATTTGAAGATAATGCTCTCATGTTGAGTTTAGAGTTAGTTTGAGATTTTGTTGAGAGTTTATCTCAACCTCCTTATCCATGATTAAAATTAGTTGGATCTCAATCCAACAATCAAAATATATATATATATATATATATATAAATATATAATATATATATATTTGTGTGTATCATATTTGTGAATGAAATATGAAAAGCAATTTTATGTATGTAAATTAATTTGGTTTTTTTTATTAACTTATTTTAAATTATATTTAATTAATTTTTGATGTTCTACTATGCGACGTTAAATGTCTTAATCTTGAATATAAAGCTAAAACTCGGAAAATTTTAAAATAAAAAAAATATTTATGAATTAAAAAAAAAATTCCTTTCACTTATGTAAACATGTTAGATTAAATAACCACAGACCTTTCATATTGAACATGGAAAGTTGTTACTTGGGACTTGAGATGTAACCCAACAAGAATAAGAGAAGAAACCTTTCATATTGAATATGGAAAGTTGTTACTTTATCTGGAGATGGAAAGTTGTTACTTTATCTTGAGAATAAAACAACTTAATTAAACTCTGGTTTGAGTACAATAGAGTATAGCATAAATTTAAGTTTTAGTTTGAATTCAATTGTATAGAAGGAAAAATTGTTTATTAAAAATTAAATACGGACAAAAACGGTTTATCAAAATTTCAATAGTGACAAAATTTGAAAGTATCCATCTTATTAAAAAAAACGTATGTTATTCTAAATTTCAGAAAATTGAAATTGAAAATTTTAATATTTAAAATTTAAAATATTTTAAAAATATATTTTCAATTATGTTATAAACATTGCAAATAGAATTAAATACATATAAGTACTTTTTAATTGCAGCGAACGAGGAGGGATGAAGGAAACAAATCCCGTTAATAATAGTGATTTTGGTGGCTTTTTGTTATCCGAAAAGTGTAAAAATTGAGTGATTTTTTTTCTAAATAAAAAATTTTAAAACAGAAAAAGTCAATTCTTGTTACAAACAAATAATTAAATATTATCCTACCATTTGAGAATATACTAACATTTAACCAATAAATAAATATCATTCATTATACTTACCATTTGAGAATATACTAACATCCAATTATGTTATAAACATTGCCAATGGAATTAAATACATATAAGTACTTTTTAATGGCACTGAAAGAGAAGGGATGGAGGAAACAAATCCCGTTAATAATAGTGATTTTGGTGGGGTTTTTGGTTATCTTAAAGGGGAAAAAATTGAGTGATTTATTTTTTAAATAAAAAATTTAAAATAGAAAGTGAATTCTAACTGATCTGGTTACAAACAAATAATTAAATATCATTTATTATCTTAATATTTGAAAATATACTAACATTTAATAAATAAATAATTATCATTCATTATACTTACCATTTGAGAATACACTGACATCCCAAAAAGATTGAAAAAATTCTTAAAATTACTTAATTTAACATATGAATATTATACTCAAAATCCTTCGACAAAAATAAGGATGACTTAAGTTATTTGGATTTGGGATTTGGAAAATTATAGAAAATTAAAATATTTGTTAGGTTAAACTATGATAAAAGTTTAAATGACTTATTATTGATTAAACACAAGTAAAAGGAAATTTCACAAATCACTAATTAAATTTCTAAATGCGAAATAAACTTTATTTCGGAAAAATGGAGGATAACTGTATAAACTATTTCACGACAAATTTTAATAAATTAGAACAACCCACTACTGTCTCCATAGACACTTTTCTCTCCCCTTCTCCCATGACACTGTATCCTTTTGGGTGCAATGATCCATGAAAAACGTACATAAATAATGGTTATCTTTGATGTTTCACTATTTCATATGTAGACAAAGGAAGCAACAGTTTCAACTTTTGTTAGACAGTTAGTAGCAGCTGAAGTTGGACAACAGGTGAGGACAATCCTACATGCTAGGGCACGAAAAAAAGGTGGGGTACGAGATCCCACCTGAGGAAATGGACTCTGCCGACTTCAACGTCATCAAAGAGACAACTGTGAAACCAATGGTCAACAACTAGTAGATTGTACATACCCAATTGAATGACCGAATCGAATCCAACCATTGAATTTTCCAATTTTCAGCTAGATTCGATCGGATTTGGTAACTATACAAAATACAACTAAACAAAAGCCAATCGCTAAAGTTTATTCAGCTGGATGGTGAGTAGTTTTAGTGTTGCAACGGATTCCGGTGTGGTGGGGAATTGGGGATGGTGTGACTACCTTTACCCTCTCCATGCTCAAATAACATCCTAGTTCGTAGATGTTTCACATGAATTTGTTGGAACTACTAGACACCTACATGTAGACTCTTAGTTAGAGCATGGGACTACATGCAAGATTCATTTTGTATGATTTACTCCTTAATTTGCGCTTCTTTAACTCTGCAACTGGTTAGTTCTTCTGCATGATTTACTCCCTAATTTGCTGCTTCTTTCACTCCGCAACTGGCTAGTTATCTCCGGAACTTGTTGTAGGTGTTGAGTCTTCTCATTGATCATCACTATGGTGCATTACCTTGGGATATTCACCCAGTAATGCTATATCATGAGCATTGTAACCTATTTTATAATGAACCATTCTTTTGTTCTCCCGATTTTCTTTTAGTGCTTTTTCTCTGCAAAGTTGTGTGTTCAACCTTTACTAGCTAGATTCATCTATGCAGGTTTTATAACACATTTAAATGGTATTAGAGCCCACAGGTTGCTACATAAAAGGCGCACCGCACTATATTTTGCAAGTATTACAGCTTGGAGATCGAAGATCAACAGAAAAATGGAGTTTCCCATAGTATCGATCCTAACACCGTACAACTATCATGAATGGAAGGACCAAATGGCTTGATACCTTCGTCATAAAGGGTTGTACAGGATTACCATGGCTACAGAAGTGGAACCCACTTCAGCCATAGAGAAATCCAAGTACCTCAACCATATGGATGAGGCCCATAGATCCATATGCATGTACATCTCCTCAGAGTTGTAGTTTCATCTATCTGACTGCAATACTCCCAATGAGAATTGGGAAAAGGTTGAAGAACTATATGGGAAACAGGATGAGATGAAAGGACATCTTCTCGAAGTGGAGCTGTTGTCATTAGATCCACGAAACTATGACAGAATTCAAGACTTCTTCACCAAATATAATGATCTATTGTTGCAACTCAAGGGTTGTGGAATTGACAAATCCAAGGAGGAGAGTCGCCAAGTTCTCTCTATTATGTCAAAGCTCGAACCAGAATACTCTGTCTTTGTGTCTACATTTCATTCAGTAAGGCTCGTAACAGGTAAATCCTACACTATGCCTTCTCTCAAAGAGTTCATGGAGTCCCTTACTTTTGAGCAAGATAAACTCATTAGCATGGGGAAAATAAAACCTCCAAAAGCGCATGCACTTGTTGTGCATGATGGAAGCCATAATAAAAATCACAGATCTGATTCAAATCAGAAAAATCAGCAGCAAAAAGAAAATGGAAAAGTGCATTCCCATCCAAAGAAGGAAGGGTACACCAAGCCCTTTAATGACTCCTCCAGCTTGAGAAATGAGAAAGGGAAGAAAGGAAGCTGATGCACCTACTGTCAAAAAGGATTCCATCCAGAATCCTCTTGCATGAAGAAACAAATTGACCAAATGGCAGAAATCCTTCAGAAGCACAACCTTGGGGACCACATCCCCCAGGGCGCCAAGAAGAAAACTGAGGATCTACCACATGGGAAAGACAACAATTTTCATGCTTTAGTTGCAATTGATTCTTCCCCTGATGCATGGATTATGAATTTTGGTGCATCACATCATATGGCTATTGCAAAGGAAGTCTATTCCTCTTTGGATGCATGCAAAGGACCTCCCATCCTCATGGGAGATGACTCGCCTATTGAGGTCACCGGGAAAGGTAGAGTGGAACTTTTACACGAAAGCTTTGAAGACATGCTTCATGTTCCAAAACTTTTGGTAAAACTACTTTCAGTTTATCATATCCCTCATTCCAACACTGGAAAGAGAGTGGAATTCACTCTAGATGCAGTGAACATATATGACCTACATAGCAGCTCCAAAATTGCAACTGATGAGGTAAATAATGGAACCAAACTATATACATTTTCTGAATTTATTCAACCTGAATCCTCCTTATTGCTTACACATGCTTATGATAGTAGTAGGATTTGGCATGAGAGGTTTGGTCACTTAAATTACAGGTATATGCAGCAGCTAAGCAAGAATAAGATGGTGGAAGGCTTGCCAAATATCAGTTTCTCCAAAGGAGTTTGTGAAGGGTGTGTCCTTGGCAAACATCCTAGAGAAAAGTTTGACACAGGCAAGACTCACAGAGCATCCTCTCCTCTAGATTTGATCCATAGTGATCTCATGGGGCCTTTTCCTCCTCCTTTCATCAATAAAGCAAGGTATGTGCTTACATTTATTGATGATTTCTCATGGTATACTTGGGTGTATCTTCTCAGGGCCAAATCTGAAGTTTTTGTGCACTTTGAAGATTTCAAAGCACTAGTTGAGACATAGTTAGAGAGAAAGATCAAAGCGCTCTGTATAGAAAATGGGGGAGAATATGTTAACAAAGCACTTCAGAACCTTTGCCTTCAGTCTGGCATACAGTTGCAATACACAGTTCCATACACTCCGTAGCAGAACGGAGTTGCTGAGAGAAAGAACTGATCTCTCAAAGAAATGGCTTCCTGCATGTTGCATGCTAAGTGATTGCCTCATAAGCTATGGACCGAAGCACTTAATTGTGCTAACTACATCCAGAATAGATCTTCTCATAGGTCTGTCAAGGATCAGACCCTGTTTGAGGCTCGGAGCAGCACTAAATTAGAGGTCACCCACTTCCGTGTTTTCGGCTCTAGAGCATGGGCTAGGATCCCCTCTGAAAATAGGAAAGCTCTTGATCCACAGAGAATTGAGTGTATCTTTGTTGGATACCCTGATGGTTTGAAGGGATACTAACTCCTGATTTCCTCTACAGACAAGCTCATCATTGATTGAAGTGTCAAATTTGAGGAAAGTCTCTCGCATGCACCTCAATTGCCGCATGCAAACACCTTTTATCTACCTCATGTCTGAGATGATGACTCAGTACACTCAGATGCAGATACAAAACATGCAGATGTCACTGCATCTGCATGCTCTACCGTGACATCTGCATGTTTTGTATCTGCATCTGAGTGTACTGAGTCATCATCTCAGACATGAGGTAGATAAAAGGTGTCTGCATGCGGCAATTGAAAAATGCCTTTCTTCATGGAGACCTATCAGAGGAGATTTACATGGAGCAACCACATGGTTTCATTCAGGATTCATCTTTGTTCTGCAGACTGAAGAAATTCTCTATGGCCTTAAGCAGGCCCCGAGAGCTTGGTATGTGAAGATGGATTCTTTTCTCTTACCACAAAACTTTGAAAGATGTAAGTCTGATCTAAATGTTTACATGCTCAGGACACATGATTCTCTTCTTATCTTAGTTTTGTATGTGGATGATCTCCTAATCACCGACAGCTCGGCTATAGCCATTGCTACAGTTAAGAGGGCCTTGCATGATAGGTTCTTGATGACGAACATGGGTCCATTACACTTCTTTCTTGGTCTTGAAATTAGCCAGGATGCCATAGGCATCAAACTCTCTTAGGCTAAGTATGCACGAGATCTCCTCGAGAGATTTTGCATGATTAACTGCAAGCCAACACTGACTCCTTTTCTGTCTGGGGTCCGCCTTGAGGATGGTGGTGACACTCCATTAGTTGATAGCACTCTCTACCGACAGCTAGTGGGGAGCTTATTGTACCTCACCCACTGTAGACCAGATCTTTCATATGCAGTAGGGGCAGTTTCCAGATACATGCAGGAGCCGCATGAGCTACACTAGAATGCTGCAAAGCGCATCCTCCGATATGTGCAGGGCACCATCACCTTCGGGATTCACTATGCAATAGGCACTGCATTGAATCTCCTTGGCTTCACAGATTCTGATTGGGTGGGAGACAACATTGATCGCAAGTCCACCTCCGGATATTCACTCAGTCTAGGATCTAGCCCTATCTATTGGTCGAGCAAGAAGCTGGCTGCTATTGCTCTCTCTTCAGCTGAGGCCAAGTACAGAGGAGTAGTCAACATCACAATTCAGGCTCTATGGCTACAACACTTCCTCATCGAGTTGGGCGTCCAGTTCCACCAGCCCATTGTCATCTGGTGTGACAACCAAAGCACTCTCAAATTTTGCAGGGATCCAGTACTAGTACAGCGGTAGCGGACGAAGCACATAGAGATCCATATGCACTACATCAGAGACTTAGTACATGATCGGGTCATTGATTTACAGTTCTGTCCCTCAGCAGGACAGACTGCGGACATCTTCACCAAGACATTCACTGAGCAGAAGTTTTTCTCTCTACGCGATCTCTTGGAGTGAAGGACACAGTTGTTTAGCAACTATCTTTTCTTCCTCTTTTCTTTTGATTACATTGGATTTTGAGGGGGGGCTTTTCCCACGAGTTTTTCCCTGTTTCCTCAATTTTAGTACAAGTTGCATTGCATTTTGGGTGACCTTTGGCCTTAGCTGCCAAGGCCCATTTTCTATTTTTCCCCATAGTGGTGTTCAGGGCAGGTGTTGGAACTACTAGACACCTATATGCGGACTCTTAGTTAGAGCATGGGACTACATGCAAGATTACTTTTGCATGATTTACTCCTTGATTTTCTCCTTCTTTAACTCTCAAACTGGTTAGTTCTTCTGCATGATTTACTCCTTGATTTTCTCCTTCTTTCACTCTACCACTGACTAGTTATTTTCGGAACTTGTTGTAGGTGTTGAGTCTTCTCATTGATCACCACTATTGTGCATTACCTTGGGATCTTCACCCAATAATGCTATATCATGAGCATTGTAATCTATTTTCTAACGAACTATTCTTTTGTTTTTTCGATTTTCTTTTAGTGTTTTTGCTCTACAAAGTTGCGTGTTCAACCTTTATTAGCTATATTAATATGTGCAGGTTTTCTAACACATTTACAGAATTGTTGATGGTCGATGCTGGAAAACAAGAAGTGAGAACATGCTTATGGAGCTCTTTGGAGATAGATACAATCTTATGTCACTAGTTGCAGCTGCTAGAGTGGCAATCACACTTTTGTTTCCTGTGATTTTTGCACTAAGCAGCAAAACTCTCAATTTTTAAAGGAGAAAGAAAAAATGTATATTATGCTTTGTTAGAAACCATATGTACATGTGTTTAAAGCATATAACTTAGGGATTAGGCTCATACTTGTCTCCATAAGGACTTTTTTGCCTAATTGCTTTGACACTATGAATGTTGATATTAAAGATGGCAAAATATTTGAAATATTTCTATTGATGGGAGTTTCAAATGTTATGTGCAATGGAAGCCTTCAATTGTCATTAATCATTTAGAGTATAAACCTTTTGGACTTAATCAATGTCAGTGCATATGCATCTTTCTACTTTAAATCAAAACGACAATGCTTATTAAAATGCATTTACGAACAACGTTTTCATCTTCCTAAAGCAATCAAAAACTTTAATTTCCCAAATGTGCCTAACAAAGATATTAGTCTTTGTATAGCGGAGCTATATTATGAGATCGGTTTCCCCTATTCTCTTAAAATACACCAGAGAGGAGAGATTGGATGTTGATTAACACATAAGACGATGCAATAATTTCAGCATCATCAAGATAATTAATTACAATGCATCTGCCAAAACCAATGAGATTGATTATTCTATATTGACATCACATCTTTCTAAAAGTCACAAAAATCTGCGACCGACAATAATGATTATCTAACAATGAGGGAAAATCCCATTTTTGCAACGAAGAATATCCTGATACAAGATATCAGTGTCCCAGGTTAACGCAGCTATGAGATGACCGATCTTTTAACGTCACTTTACAGATTAAGAATACAATTACAGGCCACCTTCCACCCAAATGAGAAATTCATATAAAAATTATATTCAGAAGCAACGATAAGAAGCGGTCGACAACCTGTGGATCGCTAATTCAACCGTAAGAAACCCTCGGAATAATAACTGCTGAAAAGTAGGTGGCAACAACTGAACATTATTGCATCACCTCGGCTTCATTATTACTACATTACACATGGACATTTAATTCGTCATAGCTTATATTTGTAATCCTTCAAATGTTTGGCTGAATTTCCAATTTGTAGGACCGATGTTATAGGACATGATAGCCCTGCCATCGCTAGTGGTGACTTAGAAGGAAAGACTCTGCCCATTCATATAAGAGTTGCTCTACCAATTGTGTCCCCAATTGCGTGACATTTCCTGCCAACTAGTGTTGGAACCTCTAATGGAAACGACGTCCATATGGCCTGCAGCTCCTACGTTTGTAATAAGTACCAAATTGAAGTAAGTTTTCCCATTGATTGTGAATCGATATCCTGCCTTACTCACACATGGTACTCTGCATACATATATATAAGTTTTTCAAATATTCTTTAATCCAAATTACCGCCCAGTGAGAATAGTTTTTCAGGATGGAAGAAGATGGATACAAAGTTGAAGGATTAACTGGAGTAATAATTGTTGGAAAGATAGATGAGACAAAAGACAAATTCACACACAAATCACACGAGATGCAACTCTTCTATTGGTCACAAAAAACTTGATATTTCCAATGAACCCGGTGAAGGGTATTTAAACGTTTTTGACTAGTGACTTGCCTAAACTATCTTGACAAGCAACCACACACTAAAAGTCATTTTTTACTTAACTCGACTTGACTCAACACTCCAACACTCAACACTCAACACTCACTTAACAGACTCTTTAAGTTTAGTCAACTCCACATGTGGGAGTAATTAGCTTATTTTAATACTCCCCCTTAATTATGACTGCTAAACTAAAACATGACTCATGACAACTCAAACATGTGTGTTGGTCTATGTTTCAACTAGGCTTACAACACCAAAGTTTCTTCTATGAAACTCAAACACATCCTTTTCTAATGACTTAGTAAATATATCAGCCAATTGATCACTAGATTTACAAGGTTTCAAGTGAACTTCTCCATTGCTCACAAGTTATCTAATAAAGAGATATCTAGTATCAATATGCTTGATCTTCTAATGAAACACACTATTCTTCGATATTGCAATCAATGAGGTGTTGCCATAATATATTGTTGTTGATCCTTGTTGTTTCTTCTTGAGTCCATCAAATACTCTTCTTAACTAGACTGCTTGACACGCTGCTGATGTTGCTGCTACATATTCTTCTTATGCTGACGAAAGTGTCACAATGGGCTACTTCTTAGATGCCCCTGAAATCACACCTTAATCAAGATGGAACACATAACCAGAGGTGCTCTTCCTATCATCCAAACTGCTTGCAAAATCACTATCTGTGTATCCAATCAAATCCTTATTTTCTGTGCTTTCATACAGTATGCCACAAACTCTAGTTACTGCTAAGTATCTCATAATTCTTTTTCCTGCACTCCAATGTGTGTCTTTTGGAGTTTCCATAAATATGGAAATCAAACTTACTCCTTACGTGATATCCGGTCTTCTAGCTGTGATATACATGAGCTTGCCAACCAATCTTTTGAATCGAGTTGGATTGACATTTGATCCTTCGTCATCCTTGCTTAGCTTTGTATCTCTTGCAATTGGTGTAGGAACAAGTTTGCAATTATCCATCTTGAATCTTTTCAACAGATCTTTGGCATATTTATTTTGACAAATAAAATTTCCTTTTTCAGATTGCTCAACTTCTATGTCAAGAAAATATTTCATGAGACCAAGATCTGTCATCTCAAATTCTTTCATCGTGGCTTCTTTAAATTCATCTAACTCAAAATCACCTGTAAAAATCATGTCATCAACATATAAGAAAACAATCAAAATCCGTCCATGCTCATTTACCTTTGTGTACAAGGTAGGTTCAATGTTAGTTTTGCAAAATCCATTCTTCTTGATCATGTAGCTATCAATTCTTCTATACTAAGCTCTAGGCACTTGCTTCAGTCCATAGAGCACTTTTTTCAACCTGTAAACTTTCTCTTCGTTACCTTCAACTTCATACCTTGGAGGTTGCTACACATAAATTTCTTCTTCTAGAATTCCATTCAAGAAGGTTGATTTCACATCCATCTGATATACTTTCCACTTGTTTAGAGCTGCTATGACTAGAATTTCTCTTACACTATCTAATCTCACTACCGGAGCAAATGTTTTTCCAAAATCTATTCCGGGTCGTTACGAGAATCTTTTTGCTACTAGTGTTGCTTAAAAAATATCAATTTCACCTTTCTCATTCAACTTTGTCTTGT
This sequence comes from Pinus taeda, assembly GCA_000404065.3. Lineage (NCBI taxonomy): Eukaryota > Viridiplantae > Streptophyta > Pinopsida > Pinales > Pinaceae > Pinus > Pinus taeda. Next base: position 88,619 of record APFE031646130.1, on the reverse strand, counting down.
ACATCCACTTCACACCAATGAGATTTTTGTCCTTTGGTAAATCAATCAAATTCCATGTATCATTCTTGTCAATAGCTTCAATTTCTTCATCCATGGCTTGCACCCAATTTTCATCTCTAATTTCTACTGCAAACGAAGAAGGTTGGAATGAAAACAATGTAAAATTCGAACTAAAATCCAGATCATCAGAACTATCTTTCAAACTTCTCATCTTTCTCTTACCATTACTTGATTCATCACCTGATTGATTATTAGGAGAACCTTGATCTATAGATCTACTTGAAGATTCGTGCTACTTGGAAAATCTTGCAGTCATTTTTTGTGTGTCTCTGTTTGGTGTCTTCACCTGTGATTCTTGTTGTGCCTTTTTTGCTACATCATCTTCTTCCATCAATGGCACTTGTGCATTCACTGTTTTGTCTGCAGTTCCATTCCATGACTCTTTTTCTTTGAACACAACATCTCTACTAATTATGGCTTTGTTTGTGACACAGTTATACAATTTGTAAGATTTTGGTTTCTCAGTATAACCAATAAATATGCATTTTTCACTTTTATCATCCAATTCCCTTCTTCACTCATTGGGCACATGTGCATAAGCTACACATCCAAATTCTCTGAGATAAGATACACTACAAGACATACCTGGCCATGCTTGTTCTGGAACTTTGTTCATCACACTCTTTGTAGGAGATTTGTTGATTACATAAATATCACATGCAACTGCTTTTGCCCAATACTCGTTAGACAAGGTTATGCCTTTCACACATGCTTCTTACCATGTTCATAATTGTCCTGTTCTTTCTCTCTGCTACACCATTCTAGTGCGGTGTGTACCTAGCTGTAAATTGTCCTCTGATTCTATGTTGTTTGTAGTAATCATGGAATCCTTTGAGTCATATTCTCCACCACAATCTGACCTCAATACCTTGATCTGTCAACCACTTTGGTTCTCTGTTAAGGCTTTGAATTCGTTGAATTTTGCAAAAGTTTCAAAATTCTGCTTCAAGAAGTAAATCCAAGTATTTCTACTATAATCATTAATGAAAATGAGGAAGTAAAAAATTCCACTGATTGATTGTGTCCTTGTAGGTCCACACAATTCTGTATGCAATACCTCAAGAAGTTGTCTTTCTCTGTATGCAACACCCTTTGGAAAGCTTTCATGGTGTTTCTTTCCCAATATGGAACACTCACAGGTACTAATAGGTTCTTGGATGGGAGGTAATCATCTGACCCTCTACTTTTGTTACAACAATCTTAAACCAGAAAAGTGCAAGTGTCCAAACCAAAAGTGCCATAACAAATAATCATTAGAACATGCCACTGTAAAAGCACTGAACTGATCATTGTAGTTCATAATTAGAGAAAAGAGTTTGTTCCTCATCATCTACACCTTAGATATCAGCTGCTTATTTGGGGTCTTGTCATATATAACACATTCTTGACCTTGAAATATAACTTTGTATCTTTTCTATGTCAATTGACCAACACTTATCAAATTATGTTTGAGACTAGGAACATGTTATACCTCTGCGATTGTCTTTGGATCCCCCTGCTTAGTCAAAATTTTGACCACTCCTTTTCCATCTACATCCATAGTCTTGTCAGTCATCAACTTTACCTATGTTTCCATAGATCGAATGGAATTTACAACCAAATTATTGTTGCCTATCATGTGGTTACTACAACCATTGTCTAATAGCCACACACTATCAGAAGGTTCATGCATGGCATGGCAAGCTAGGAAAATGGACTTAATACTCTTTGTAGTCACATTCACTCTCTGGTTCCCTTGATCAAATATCTTCTTCTCACAATCATGAACATAGTGACCAAATTTATTGCAATAATAACATCTGACCTTTGATTTTTCAACTCTTTGATTATTGTTGAAGCTTTTGTAGTTGCTTACACTTTCATGTTCATGCTCTTCTCGGCCATATCTCTGACCACCATTTTTTCTGCCTCATATTCTGCCTCTTAATCTTCTTTTGCCTCGAACTTTGTCTCTTTAAATAGAAACCTAACTTTTGAAAGCAGTTTCTAAAGTGGAATCCTTATTTTTGTCTATCCTTGCCTCATGTGATAGAAGTGATCGCATCAACTCATCAAATTTCAATGATGCCAAATCCTTGGCTTCTTCTATGGTTTCTACCACAACATCAAATTTTGTAGACAAAGATCTGAGGAATTTCTCAACCACTGTTTGATCTTTAATTTCGTCACCATAAATCTTTAACTTGTTTATGACAGTTATGGCCTAATCAAGAAAGAATCAATGCCCTTTGTCTTCTTCAACTGTATACTTTCAAAATATCTTTTAGTATTCTGCATATTAACAATATTTACTTTAGCCATACCTTTATAGTTTTTCAACAAAGTATCCCATGCTTCATTTGCTGAAGACATGATCATAATCTTTTGGAACATTGCTTGGTCCACTCCCTACTAGATAAGCTACAATGCTTGTGAATTCTTCTTCTTGTTTTTCTTCCATTGTTCCCTCTCTGCATTATTGAGAGCTCATTCTGATGCTTCATCCTTACATTCTGAAAACCCAAGCTAGACATAATCTCAAACATCATGAGCTAGCAATGTGGTCACCATCTTAATAGACCACACATCATAATCTTTCCTTGTAAATGGTGGGAAATGGGCTGAAAATTTGAGAAAAACATCTTTCTGCAAAAAATTCTCTTCAAAAAACCTTTTAACAAAACTTTTTTTAATTATTTTTTATAAAAAAAAATATAAAAATTTCCCTATATAAAAAAATCCTTTTAAAATACTCCTTTCAAAACAATATTAAAAACACATTTCTATAACATTCTATATAAAATCTCTTTATATCATCTTGAATATACTCCACTTAACAAAACATATGTCACTCGGCGTAGCATATATCAAAGACCTTTGAATGTTTTAAAAGACCTCTCAACACATATAAACCAAGTGAACTTTGACTTCACAATTTTTAAAGAGTACGTTAATTGCTCTATTAATGGGCTTCTAGTGATGATGGCATGTGACTTACGCTTTGCACAATCTGGAACACATCGTTAATGCTTTAACTCTTTGTAATGTAGTGTTCACGGATATCGGTGTGCCTTATAATGCTCTATGTATAACCTACAAGGTGCGTTATAACGCACTAATTACGAGAAAAATTATATTTCTCCTCTCACAAACAGTATTGCTAATCCATTCTCTCTCACTCTTTGTAGTCTTGCTTTGATACAAATTTGTTGGAAAGACGGAGGAGACAAAATACTAATTCACATACAAATCACACGAGTTTCAACTCTTCTATTGATCACACAAAATTTGATATATACAATGAACCTGGTGATGGGTATTTAAACTTTTTTGACTAGCTACTAGCTTAAACTATCTTGACATGTAAGCACACACTAAAATTCGTCTATCACTTAACTCACTTGATTAAACACTCCAACACTCAACACTCAACACTTAGTTGACTGACTCTTTAAATTTAACCAACTCCTCATGCAGGAATAATTAACTTATTTTAACAATAATTAATTACCTTCAGAACATTATGAGAATAATGCCACCCTTATAAATGCCAATCTTTGAAAAGAAGGTTGAGTCATGTTGAAGTGTTGGAGAGGTGGATTGCACCATCCTCCCTTATCATTGGGAAGCGCATAAATCTGTGGGCAAAAGTTGATAGCCATAACAGTGACAGTGCCAGGTAAACACCATTGACGGTCCGTCTCCTCGTTGCATTTCATTTTGTAGTAGGCACCACAAGTAAGTCCATTGTTGAAAAGTGTGGTTTGCTGCAGCAGTGGTGTTTGTCTCGTACCCTTTGTCTATACAAATTATCATAGTCACATGCACCTCCTGTGAAATCAAAAGGAATTTAATTACTTAGAAAAAATAGGGTGTTAAGCCTGTTGGGAAGACGGAGGAGACAAAGCATGAATTCACACATAGAACATGAGCTGTTGCTCTTCTATTGATCACACAAAACTTGATACTTACAATGAACCCGACGAAGGGTATTTATCTTTTTCCAGCTAGATACTTGCATACAATGTCTTGACATGCACCCACATGCAACTACACACTAAAATTCATCTATCACTTAACTCAACTTGACTGAACACTCAAACACTCAACCCTCAATTACTCAGTTAACTGACTCTCTATGTTCAGCCAACTCCACATGCGGGAGTAATTACAACTTTTAACACTCTCCCTTAATTACAACCGTATGAATCAACATAACTCGACATGACTTAACTATCACACAAACATGCCTACTGGTCTATGTCTTAGCTAGGCTTACAATGACTCAAGAATTGTGCATTTTTTTTTTCTCTGTTTCCATATTCTATATCCTCGAAATTGCTTCATTCTTTGTTGAACTTTCTTGCTATAGAATTTATTCACTTGCTGTTATTGCAATTTTTATTTTGCTTGTTTTGAACTTGTTTTGAAAAACAATTGGATCATGTTTTTTAAACCTTCCTCTTCAAATATTTGTTCAACTATGGATTGCTGCCATAACATTGCATCTTCAAATTGTTCTATTGAGTTATGAATCCATTCTTCAATGAGATTCAAATCTGCATCAAGCTTATTAACAACCTTGTTTTGAACTTCTTTTCCCATGCTATTATGAACACCTGCATATTCAAAAACAATGTTAAAAACATCTTTATTATGCTCTTTAGTGAGAGCTTCCTACTCTACCTCTTACTTCTCTGCCTTCTTTTCAACTTCACTAAAACTATCTTCCACTATTATATGGTTAGTGGATATTCTCATCAAAAACTCTTTAATCACTTTATCATGTTCTTGATCATCAACTGTTGCTAGATGACACACTGCATCATGAGCAATTCTAACTGCTTCATATCTTGCTGTTACAGTGACAACTTCAACCTTCAATGTTTCATCAAACATTGTGCTTACCATATTGCCACAATCAATTTTAGTTTCAAGAAAGAAACCACACATATCATCAACATGATGTTCATCCAGACTATCGTGGGATATCTGAGAATTTATGTGCTTATTGTCAATTTCATTGACAATTTCAACTTCAACAAATTCATCAGCTGCGGCTAGATTCACCAATTCATATATAACTTTGCAGTCATCATCCACATGTGTCTCATCACAATGGGATTTACCATCATCTACATCATCCACATTACCGTGGAGTCCTTGAGCATTTATTTTCTCTTGCTCTGTTTTACATATAGAGGCTCCTGCTTCTCTCTCTGCAATCTTTGTTGCATATTCTTCATCCATATGCATACTTGCATAATGGGTTTCATTTTTATGGTCTTGAAAACTATCATCTACTTTTGAGTGGGATTCTCCAAGCTTTTTCTTCCTCTCAGAGTATTGCTCATATGCTTTCAGATTTGCGGCTGACTTCTTTGCTTGTGACATAACCTGATGTTGCATGTCACTCCCCTTTGCACCAAAATTTGCTTCCAAGAACTTCCATGCTTCCTTTGAAGTTGTAGCTTTTGCTACCTTGCATAAGCACTTTTCATCTAATCTTTGTTTTATGAAATTCAATGCTAAAACATCACATACTGCATCATATGGGTTATTAGGTTCGTATTCAGTTAACTCTCTAGCTCGAAGAAAAGTTAACATCTTGATAACTTAATGATCAAAATATTCCCCTATAAACATAGGAGGTGGTAGAAAATCAAAGCTACACCAATCACCATTGATTTCTTTTTTTGTCTTTTACTAGACTTTTCAATTCCTCGGCTATAGCCTGAACCTCTCTAACCATGGCAATGATCTTTGCCTCTTCTAACAGCGTAACAGTGGAAGACAACCTCCATGCACTGAAAATAAAGCAGATGTAGAGCAGGAAGCTCTCACTGAAGAGAGTCATATTAAAGATGTTTCTAACATTGTTTTTGAATATGCAGGTGTTCAAAATAGCATGGGCAAAGAAGTTGAAAGCAAGGTTGTTAATTAATTTCACGCAGATTTGAAGTTCGTTGAAGAATGGATTCAGAAACCAATAGGACAAACTGAAGTGAGTCAAACTCATGAATATAAAGCACAAGAAGCAAAGCAAAGAACACAATTTGAAGATGCAATGTTTTGGTAGCAGTCCATGGTTGAACGAATATTTGAAGAAGAAGGTGTAGAAAATATGATCCAATTGTTTTTCAGAACAAGTTCAAAACAAGTCAAAGAAAAATGGTTGCAGCCACAAGTGAATAAAGTCTATAGCAAAAAAGTTCAATAAAAAGTGAAGCAATTTCGAGGATATAGAATTTGGAAGCAGAGTAAAAGAAAATGCAAAATTGTAACATTCCCGAGTCATTAAAAGCCTAGCGGAGACATAGACCAACATACATGTTTATGTGATAGTTAAGTCATGTTGAGTCATACGGTCATAATTAAGGGAGAGTGTTAGAAATTGTAATTATTCTTGCATGTGGAGTTGGCTAAACATAGAGAGTCAGTTAATTGAGTGATTGAGTTTTTGAATGTTGAGTCAAGTTGAATTAAGTGATAGACGACTTTTAGTGTATGGTAAGCATGTGATTGCATGTTAAGATATTTTAGGTGAGTCCCTAATTGGAAAAAAATAAATACCCTTCACTAGATTCATTATAAGCATCATGTTTTGTGTGATCAATAAAAATTGTGTGTGAATTATTTGTTTTATCTTCTTTGTCTTTCCAACCAAGCCCACATCTAACTTTGAAATTGCAAAACCAACCACTTCAATGGAAAATTTATGGCTTTCTACCTAATCCCACCTATACTTTCACTCGACTAGAGTTTTCCCCCACCGTGGACTTACCCATTGTGCCTGAAGCGTCGCTGCCACCGTAAAATGTAGCATGGCTTGCCAGCTGTTATCTATTATTAGAAATATCTCCAAATATATAGAATCGAGAGATGGAGGCGGTTTATTATTGCTTCCAAAAATGTCAATTTCCATCGGGCCGTAACTACCAGAATATGTGGACATTAATAAGACTTTGCAACGGACTTTCAAGCCATCAGTGGCGGTATTCCTTTGTTTTGACGGAACCATCTGCAAATGAGGTCTTTTAAAATCTACCAAATTTTGCGATAATGAAGGTGGTCCGTCGGGTCTGTCCATACTCTAAACGATTCCAGAAGTTGCAGCCTCAAAGGCTTCAAGTTATGTTTCCGCTTCTTGGCATCTACACTTTAAATTGTAGGTAATTGTTCTATAAATTAAATAGATTGTCAAAAGGGAGGAGGCAGACATTTGAATAAAACAAAAAGGGAAGGCATTGGCTTATTTTTGCAAGGGACGGAAATCGCAAATGCAAAGCATATAGATAAGGGACAGTCACGCTGAACTGTTTTAACGGTCCTCGGTGGTCGACCAGACGTACGGCCGGATAAGGAGGGCGTGGTGTTTATTTATTCTCATTCTTTCCTTTCTTCTGAAGGTCCTCCATGCAGGACCACACGTGGAAAACGACTGCGGGAGGAACGCTCATGTTAATTTTTTTTTAGTTTTTTTTGGAGTTGTCTTTAGTGTAATTTTTTGGAGATTCTTGTGATGGAATCAGTGGAAAAATTTGAGGTTTTTTAACGGCATATTTTTGGATTCAGCACCCTGAAAAACTCTAGGATGTTTTCATTGTGCAAAAATTACCTATCAAACTTGGGATTTCAATAAATTACTGCCAGATTTTAGAGAAATTTGACTAGAAAAACTCACCGAAAAAGCCTCCAAAAAATCGCACTAACAACTACTGCCAAAAACTCTAGGATGCTTTCATTGTGCAAAAATTACCTATCAAACTTGGGATTTCAATAAATTACTGCCAGATTTTAGAGAAATTTGACTAGAAAAACTCACCGAAAAAGGCTCCAAAAAATCGCACTAACAACTACTGCGATATCTACATTTGCGGCGATCAACAGTCAATTTAATCTACATTTAAAATTTGACTGTCATTAAATTTTCCATCACACAATGATGTTTTTTGTTTTGGTAAGTTATGTTAGATAAATGATTTGTTGACGATTCATCGGGAAGATGTTTTTGGGTTCAAAATAGTTGTAATTCTCACTTCACAATCAATCAAAAGGCATGTATTTAAATCGTATTTCACAATCAAAAGTTGGTTGTTTCAACCTAAACAATTCGGATACTCAAAGGGTAGTTGGTGTGACTATCTATGAAGCTATTTCAATGGAGTTATGTACCATTCATGGGATAGTTGTTGGAACTGTTTATGAAGATACTGTAATGGAGTTACGTAGTTATTGTTCATTAAGATTGGATTTTGTATTCATTCATTACCCAATTAATTTTTTTATTTTTTGGATATTTATATCTACATAAAATGGTGTTGTCTGAAACGTTGTACCCGAAGTTTTGATCTTAAAACTGTTCATCAATGATGAAATTATGGTTCAAAAGTAGAAGGAACAAAAGTGACTACCAAATTAAAATATTTTAACGAAGACAATATTTTTCTTTAATATATTTTATTATATTTCACATAACAAAATATTATATCTAAAATTGTACTATTCAAAAATAAAGCTTTGATTTAAGACTTATTGATAATGAAGATAAAGATATTGCTCAAAAGTGCAAAGAATAAAAATGACTCACATTAAATATTTCAAAGAAGCTAGGATATTTTCTCCAGGGTATTTTACTACTTAAATAAGCTACGATATTTTCTCTAGTGTAATTTACTACTTAAACAAATTAGTATGGATGATTTAATTTTAGGATATGCATAGTTGGAAAAACATTTTTTATTTTGCTCCAAAATTTGTTTTGAATACACGTGGTGATATTCATATTAACAAAGCATACTAACTAAAAAATATTGACAACAGAAAACATTATATATTGAGAAATAATTTAAAATATGCATATTAATATTAAAAAAATTATATTGATGTATATTATATTATGAATTAAGGTTGTTTAATTTTAATTTTATTAGAATGAATTGTTATTCTACACGATGCATTATCACATCTATAATAAGAACATATATACTTCAAATTTTCACCGAAATATTTAGAATCCGAAATAAATACTTAATATTATAATAAAAATGTAACGAGTTTGTAATAATATTTAAATACCAATGGAAAAAAATGTAGGTTAATATGCTAAGAATAGAGAATTTGATATAACAATTTATATATATTAATAACCAAGTATGTTAATTGATAGTTTTTTCTCACCTTATATCAATGTTTAGATTTTAATTAGGAAATTGGTATTCACATGTAATGGTGCTTTCTAGTATTAAAAACATAGGTCTTTTATAATTTTAATTTAATTATCAATAATTATTAGATGGATGCTAGAGATTTAACCTTCATGGAATATGTTTGAATATTTATAATATTATTCACAAATCAAGGGACACGATTTATCTCTAAGTAGTTATACTCTTTTTTAATTATTTTATCTCAAAATAACTAAATTAAACAAAATATCATATCGAGACATATCATATTAGGCATGTGGTGTTGATTACAAGTTAAGAATTTGCATGGTACACTCCTGGTGAATCGCCATGGATAAGAATATTATTACATGTTTTTTAGAATGTATATCTATTTAGTTCATATATTGCTTCATTTTATAATTTTTCATAATAATAATTTAAAAATGACATTGAAGATGAAGCAGATGATGTAGCCTCTCGTGGTGGCTAAGGTTTCACCCTAGCTAGTTGCCCCTTTTCTGATGTGATCCTCCTTTCATATCTCCATTGTGTGGTTTTCACAACTAACTGATCAATGATGAACTCTTGTGATTCAATGAGGAAAGCAATCTCTCTCGAAGGAATGGCAATTAGTTTTGCAAATTATTCCTCTTAGGAAACTCAAGCCATGGTTTCATACAATGCCATGCTGAAATCCACATATGTTCTTCCGGTAGTTCAAGAATCTCTTGCCCTTAATGTTCCTTTTGAGGAAGAAGACTTTAGTTGTGATTTTTTTTCTTTAGATCAAGGTTTGGTTAGTAAATTTTATGGCTTTTTACCACAATTGACTAGTCTCCATAAGTGGATTTTTTATTAGTGGAAACCTCTCTTCACTGATGAACTGAATATTTACCCTCTGACTCAATTATTTTTAGTTATTATCTTTAATAATATTGAGGACAAGAATATTATTTGTGATTTCATGCCCTAGTTCTCGGGTAGTGTTGATCTCTTCATGCGACTATGGTCTCCTACCTTTTTTCTGATTAGCGTGTCAACCTCCACGACTCCAATTTAGATAAGGCCCTTGAACCTTCCCCCACATCTTTGGAATCTCCCATCATTAACTTCTATCAAAATTGAGATTGGGTAGTTTTATTGTCGCAACCTATAAACTGATTTTTTTTAATACCACTTATGCTTGAATATGTGTGGAGATGGATTTTAATAAGGGTTTTCTTACCGAGATAAAATTTGACAGATCAAGACTATATATGGGTTCAGAAGAATTATTATAAACTTGTTTCATTTTGATCTCGAGTGTGCTATGAAATAGGGCATCTAATAAAAAATTGCTCCAATTATTTGCAGAATAATATAATTTGAAATAATAATCTAAGGCCTAAATGGTGGGAAGGAGCTTAGAGTGAACATTATATGGTATATAAAGAAGAAGAGAATCTAGGTAAGAAGGAAGGGAAAGACAATTAGGAATAAGTTCTTATCAAAGAAGATTCACTGAAGGAAACAAAAAAAAAAGTTGGGAAGAAGTGCATGCCAATGAAGGCCCTATGGATTTAGCAATAGTGGAAGCATGTACCTAACAAACCCTTGTGAAACATTTATGCCCTTTTGAATCCTTAAGGAATTAAGATAGAAAAACAATTTCGTAGGTAGATCATGTAGATGAGGAAGAACCTAAAGGAAACATTGTTCACTCACCGAAGAGTGACCCAACAGATTTAGAAGAAAAAATGGGTTGGATTCAAGTTGGGAAGAGGGGAAAATGATTTCACCAAGGAAAACAAGGAGTGAGTCAAAATGAAATAAAAAAGTAGTGAAAAATGGAATGTGAATGTATTTGGATCTTCGGAGTGTTGTAGAAATGTTTTGGATGGAAAGGGAATAAATTTTTGTATTATGGAGTACTCGCTTGAGGGTTGAATTTAGCCTCATAGCTCAATCTCAAATCCACAAGGAATATTGGTAACATTGATGAAATGTAATGGTTTTGGCCTAGATCCCAACTTTCTTTTTTAATAAAATTCTCATATATGTTTCAATTAAATGGTGATGATGATGATGATCATGATGATGATGATAATAATAATAATAATAATAATAATAATAATTTAGTTAAATACTATGATTTTTTAATGTGGACAATGTGAGATGTATGATGGGGTAAGCGTTTTGATGTATATTGTGATTGATGCATATCGGTGTTTACCAACCTTTTATTTTTTATGATTGAGCTAGTTCTAACATAATTCTAACATATATGGATAAGTAGGATGCCAATATTTTGTTTGAGAAGATATTGTGCATGCATTTTTCATTGAGAATTAATCTCAATTTAAATGAGCTATGTTAATAAATTAACACAACTTTCTTTTACAAGTTGTAATATCAAACAAGAATACATCTCATCTTATTTAAATGTTTTCTACTTCAATTGTGAAAAAATATTTCAAGCCAATGCTTTACATTATTATGTTAAGATCACTTGAAGGATAGAAATATATAGATGGATTAGCATTAGGTTTGATCAAAGTTTGTTCCCCATGTTAGTTCAAAAATTCACATTTATTCTAATGGATGAGTATATGACAAAAAAAATATAATGTGTCCCATATTTGGAATTACTTTGAGGCTATGCATAGGAAATATGAACATGATGCGGTTGGGGCATGCATTAAAACTAAACTACAAATGAGGTAGATGAATATTATGATAAATCCTCATATTGAAGGCATAAAAATATAGTACAATGGTGTTCTACATTGATGTTAGATGGAGAAAATGAGTAGCAAACATAAATAGGGAGAGGTTATGTGAAAAAAAAATTATGGGAAGTTGTCAACATATATTAGTCACATTCATATCATTGCAACAGAATATTGGGAACTTATGCATTCCATTTAGTTCACAACTCAGATAACCTTTCCTTCAAAATATGGACACAAAAACTATCTTGCTTTCGTGTAGCATGTAGTAGTGGTAAAGGGGATGATTTAAAATCAATGGACTGGGTGGATGAATGGGATCATGTTTCACTTATTGTTGACCCATGTGTAGTTGTTGAAACGGCCTAACAAAAGGAGTATCAAACAACCATTTCAACAGATTATGATGATAGCTATGATCTTATACACCTAGGAAGAGATATATCACATTATACCTTGGATATATTTTTGGTATTGATTTAAATATGTTATCAATATCCTAGAGATTTATATTTGAATTCCATTACATTTTTTTTTGGGAACACATATGTAGTTGTTGCCCCAAAAGACAATAAATAGGGGGCTAATACTTGGTTAGAACTATGCATAATAGGGAAGAAAACCTTGATTACATCATTAATTCATGATGAAGAAAATGACTTTCCAATTTGTTTGATGATTGTTAAGGGTGAATATTTTATACTATATGGAAATTTAGGAAACATTGGTAATTATGTATTCATGGATTATATACCAAGTTGATTGGTGTATAACTTTATACACTTAATCATTGGTACAAGTGTTCTACTATAAAAAAATTCCACCAAGAGCTCACATGAGGTACACTACTTCTTACCCCATTCATAACATGAGAGGCTAATGGAAACAAATAGTAATAAAGATCATGCAGATGGCTTACTTGAATTAAATTAGGTAGCTAGAAAAAGGAGGTAAAATGACCCATTGAACATTATCTTATGTTATTAATTGCAATGTGTATGGATTACATATGAATAATTATTTATAATGTATTTTCATATTACTAAGAATATTTTAATGCATGGGTCTGGAATTATTTCCCTTCTACGTGTTCAAGTTATAGAAACCTTCATCAGCTAGTGTTCTTTAACACTAATAATCAATATTTTGGAAAGTTGAAATTCTTCGAACCATAGTTTCCTTATATCTCTCTCAGAAACACACCCATAAAATTTGATAGAACCAAATTATGCTACATTGTTTGGATTTTATTCTCTTGGGGGGAATTCAAAAAGCATCCTTGAATGGCCTTAACGATCGAGTTACAACATGACATAAAAGCTTAACCAAGACTTAGGTCAAGAAACCATCAATTAAATTGGATCCAATACATAGGGTTATAACTAGGGACACACCTCACCCATGATTCCATTTTAGATATACCATTTTATTTTATGGTCTCTAGTATTAAGGTTTATCTTAATGAAGGATAGTAAAAAAAAATCACAAGGGGGTCCTCCTATAATAAAATGGCTAAGGCTAGTATGAGTAGCATCATCATGTGGGACCTAGCCAAATAAAACTACCAAAGCTTATGGAACCTATTTATGTCACATGTTTTCGAATTTTTTCCTGAGGAGAAAATTCAGAAAGTGTCCTGAAATAGCCTCAACAAATGAGTTTGTCTCCTTGAAAGAGGCCCGAATTTCGCTATTTCCCCTCGTACCATACCCAAGGAAGACATTTTGTGCAATATCGAATATGGGATCAAGGAATTACCAGATAACATTAAAGAAATTATTAGACAGGATTGTTCCATCATCGTCAGGAAAGCCAAACCACCCAAAAACAACATTTCCAAACAAAATATCTTGTTGTAAAAACCCTAAACCAAAACCCAAATATTCTGGTATTAAACGCTTATAAAGGTGGTGCGACAATTATTATGAACATAAAGGATTACAAAGAGAAGATGATATACCACCTTACTAATAATGGTTGTTACATCAAACTGAAAAAGAATCCCTACATATTGGGCACCAATGATAATATTTCTTACATTTTAAAGAAAAGCAATATAAAAACTACCTTCAAAACCATGAATACCATGAGCAGTTGTCTAAAATCAATAAAAGATCATATTGATCCTAAATACCACAAAGGCGTTTATTTGATTCCTTGTTCTTGTAGAAAAGCCTACATTGGTGAGACCGATCGATCTATATCAAATAGGATTCAAGAGCATACCACTGACATTAAACATAATCGATCCAAATCCTCAGCCCTCGCCGAGAACTCTAGTGAAACCAACCATCACATATGTATAGAAAACTCTTCTGTTGTGTCCAAAATTGATTGTTATCACCATAGGAAATTTAGAGAAGCTATCGAAATAGGAAAACACCCAAACAACCTTAACCATGATGATGGTTGGAATATTAGTGATAATTGGATTCCAACTCTAACTACGGATTCAACCTTCTCCTAGCTATCCTATTCTCCTGATTTGGCTTCCTTGGTCTACCTTATAGTATACAAAAATAATAATGAACAATGATAATTTAAAATAGTTCATTGAGAACAATAATCAAGAAGGAACTATTTAATCTTTAAATTCATGTTTCAACTAAAACTCCATAAATTAATAATTAGCAATTAATAATTAATAATTAATAATTAACATAGATATAATTGTTTACAAACATAAAGACTTAGGAACAACATTAACAATAATATTTAATAACTATTAATAAGAATATTATATGTTTTTCATAAATTCTAAAATAATTAAGATTAATAATTTGATTGAAAACAATAGTCCATTTATGCTAATGCAAGAGCGGGACCTTCTATTAAATCGGAAACAAAGAAAATGTACATTAGGCTAGAATACATAAATTAGCTGTTAGATTCTAAGCCAAGGATCCAATGGAGGAGAAACAAGTAGCCGTGGCCTATAAGGACAACGACTACAACTCAAAACGGACCTGAAAAGCTGAGATAAGCTAAATTGAAGAACCTATCGCGTCCAAAAAGAACCTTAACTTTCGTTCACATCCATCCCCCGAAATTTTCTAGATGGGTGTGAGACCCGAAAGCAAGTGCTAGCAGCATGGAAGTTAATCTAAGTAATGGACCCACCAACATGCCTGCGCAATCCTGTTCATTGAATGCCCACAATAGATCCAATGGTACTTAAACATATCACATGACCCAACTGTACTGAAGATTTACTGCGCAATGAGGGCGGTAATGCCTTCCCACTCTGGGACACACGTTGGAAGGTGAGTGGAATCGCCCTCGCCGAAGGAAAACCACAGCCTACCTGAAAGTGGTGCAAAATGTCAAAAACCATTTTGAGGGAAATAAGCCTTCCACCGGCTAAGAAAGCTGAGTAAAGCAGCCGCCGAAAAAATACTAAGCTCCATTTCCTTGACCAAAAGAAAAGGAGGCTCCCTGAATCCCACCAATTCATAGAAACTTTTGTAAACTGATACCAAAAAATAGACCTACAAACCCAGAACTACCTTGCTTGTGTAAGAACTCTTCATAAAGGTCAACCCGAACCCATTGTTATGGCCTTGTTACAATGAACCTGGTAATCCTCTTCCGCGTTACTGAGGCATTGTTCCCTTAATCTATTCTGAGGCATTTCTCGCCAGATTATCTTGACTCTGTTTTTAGTACAAGCCACTCGTTGATTGGCCAAAACATTCGCTAGTTTATTGGCTGTCCGCCTCACATGAGTAAAACTCACAGTGCGTAATTTAGAAGGTGAAATTGAATTCTTTGAAAAACCCGTATCAGCCTCCAGTGACTTGAGACTTTCTTCAGCTCTGTGCCATAACAAATTCTTTTAACCGAGTTAATAATCATTTCAGAATCGACTTCAATTATAATGTTCTGTAGATTATCTTGTTTCAGGAAATCTAGAAACTGTTCAAGCGCCATTAATTCTGCCATATTATTAGTGGCTTTTCCCAAATGGCAATGGAAAATGAGAAGAATAATGCCACTATTATATTGTAACACTCCTTCGAAATCAGCAAGACCTGGGTTGCCTTTAGAGGCCCCATCTATGTTGAATTTCAGGAAACCCTGAGGGGGAGGATGCCAATAATCTAGCTTTCTAGGATGATTCATGTTTTTCCTATCCATTCCCTGTGGTATGAGACCCTCCATCCTCAACTAACAGAGAATCTGTCTCTCCTTTTCTGAAGGTAGCTTTGTGGGGGAGGTGTGAACAATGGTGCCAACTGTCTCCTTGAGTTGTTTGAGGATCAGCCTGAAGATGTGTTGGGTGGTGTTGTAAACATTTTTGAAGATTCTATTATTCCTTTCTTTCCAAACATTCCAAATTAAGAACCCCGGACTCAAAATCCAAGCCAAGCGAAGAAACTCATACTCAGAAAAGTTTCTTCTCTAGTTCTTTAGGGTGTTGATAATGATATCTTTGTCCCTGTCAGTTCGTTGGAAGATTGTAGCAAAAGAATCCCACAATTTAGTGGTAAAGGTGCAGTCATTGAGAAGGTGCTCCATTGTCTCCTCTTGGGCTCACAGAGCTCACATCTAGAAGGTCCTAGAACACCCCATTTTCTAATTTTTGCCCAGGTCAAAACTTTCTTGTGGTGAACCAACCACATGAAGATTTTAATTTTCATCCATCCTTGATGCTTCCAGAGGTTCTACCACCCCTTGTCTGGAACTTGGGAATCCAGTTACAGAGACATCTTCTTGGCTTCCTTGATATTGAAGGTGCCTTCATTATTGTTGCCCCATCTAAGTTGATCATGTCCTTCAGAAACCAAAATCTTCCTTTGATAAAAAAATTTCATTAGTGCCTCTGTTTTTTCTTTTAAAGGGTTGTCCTCCCTGAGTTCTATGTTCTTCCAGGTTCTCCATTTATCTTCTAGATTGGGTTGATCCTAAAAATCTTTAACCCTGAAAAGCCCTTTGGTGTCTGTTTCTTTCTTTAAGTCTAAAAAGTCCTCTCTTAGCAAAGTTTTTTCTTGTTGCCATCTATCCTCCCAAAACAGAGCAAGGTCCCCTTCTCTGATTTCCCAGAAACTATTTTTCTTCACCAAGTCTCTATTCTCCTAGGCCTTATTCCAAATGTGTTATACTTTTATAGTACCTATCATCCTTATATGATCATTCCCTTGCCAAGAGCTCGCATATTTTTCTTTCCAGACATGAGCCCATTGAGCCTTTGGATCTTTAACCCACCACCATCGTAATTTTGCTCCTAAAACCTTGTTGAGTACCTCAAGATCATCCATACTAAGGCCCCCATGTGATTTTGGTTTGCAGAGATTATCCCATGCTACCAAGGCTCATTTATTTTTCCCCTCCCCCTTGCCCTAAAGAAAGTCTCTTTGAATATTTCTCATTTGTTGTAAAACTCCCTTAGAAGCTGGAAGTGTTGAAAGCATGAAAATAGGGATTGATTGCAAAACAACTTTTGTTAGCACCAACTTGCCTACCAAGTTTAAAGATCTGATAGTCCATTGCCTAATTTTATCCTACATCTTATTGATGATCGACTCCAAGATCTTCTTGTACAAAGGTTTAGCAATTAGAGGAACTCCCAGATATTTGGAAGGAAGGACCTCCCTTTGAAAGCCTAGAATTCTGGCTATGTTTCTCTGAATAGCAATATTAGTATTAAAGAAAACAATCTTAGATTTCGATAGATTTACCTCCATATCTGTGGCCGTAGCAAAGTCATGCAGGATTTGTTTATAAGTAAGAGCTTGTTTTAGCATGGGGATTCCTGCAGCATAGTGTCATCAACAAATTTTTGATGGGATAAGGCTTGCCCATTGTCAGAATGTTGGATACCCTTGATATCAACCCCATATTTCTCATGCTTGATTGACTGCCCAAGTCCTTCCATCATGAGGATGAAGAGGAAGGGCGATAGTGGGTCTCCCTGTCTGAGACCTCTAGAGGGAGTAAAGCTTTTGGAAGGAGAACCATTGACCAATATTGAAAAACTACAAGAAGTGACCAGTGCCATAACCCATCTTACCCAGTTATGATCAAAGCCAAAGGCTAGAAGGAACTTCCTAATATAGCTCCAATTCAGTTTGTCATAAGCTTTGGCAAGGTCCAATTGCATAATCATACCAGCCTTCTTATTTCTTATCAAGGAATGTACCACTTCATGTGCTTGAATGATATCATTGAGAATTTGTCTACCTTCCACATAACCCAATTCCTCCATGGACACCAGAGAAGGGAGAAGGGGTTTAAGTCTACTGGCTACAACTTTGGATATAATTTTATACACCACATTGCAGAAAGCTATGGGCCTAAACTTGTCTGGAGTCGGAGAATTATCCTGCTTGGGGATCAAGGATAAGAAGGAAGTATTGAGTACCTTTAGAATGGTTCTATTCAACCTAGAATCTTCCACCACATTCATAATATCTTGTTTAGAAATGCTCCAACAGGCTTTGAAGAAATCCACATTGAAACTATCGGGGCCTAGTGCTTTGCCATTATGCATTTCCTTAACTGCATCATTGACCTCCTCTTCAATCACTAGCTTGTTAAGATTGAAATTGTCCTCTCTAGACACTAGCCTGGGTATATGCCTTGTTAATTTTCTGATGAAGAGTTCTCTATCTGCAGTGGACTCCTTTGCTATATCTTGAAAGTGCTGGACTAGCACCAATTCCATATCTTCATGGGAGTCACACAGATGACCTCTCTCATCCTTGATTGAAGAGATCCTATTATGTGATCTATTTTCCATGGTGGATCTGTGGAAAAATTTGGTATTTTGTTCCCCTTATTTCAGCCACTAAACTCTGGATTTTTGTCTCCAATATATTTCCTCTTGTTTTCATAGCTTCTCCCATTCTTGATGAAGTTTGGAGACTTGGTCTTCTCTGATTCTATCAAAGCCCTCCGCAATAAGAGTTTGATTGAGTTTATGCATCTTGTCTTCAACCTCTTTTTCTGCTGCAAAAAAATATCCAAATACCTTCTTGTTCCAGTCTTTGAGTTTGAGCTTGATATATTTAAGTCTTTTGTGAAGCAGAAACTCTCTAGTTCCTGGAATGTGCAGATCCTCTTTCCACCATCTTTCTATGTTACTAATGAAATCGGGGTGGTTAAGCCACATATTCTCAAATTTGAAAGACCTATTCTTGGGGGTTTTAATGCCCTTCACCTCCATTTGTACATGCCAATAGTTCGAGCCACCAAAAGGGAGAATTCGCATTGTCATTTCCTTGTTTGTGAGCATAAGGACCTCTAAAATTACGAATCTGTCTAGTTTTGAAGGTACTTGTGCCTCCCCTCCTCTTTTGTTGTTCCAGGTAAAGAGGCCATTATTCATATCAATGTCAACTAGCTTCATATTATCTATGAAATTTAGAAATGTTGTAGAATATTTATTTAAAGTTCTTTTCCCCCTTTTTTTTTCCAAGAGTGTTTTGATCATGTTGAAGTCCCCGCCCATAATCCAGGGAACTTCTGCATGTCTATCTCTAAGCTCTACCAGAGAATCTATAAATTTTATTTTATCATCCAGTTTTTGTGGCCCATAGACATTTGTGACCAAATAAGTCACGTTGTCTCCCAAAGGTTGTATAACCACTGATAAATAGTGCCTAGATGCCTCAACATCTACAATGCCAATCTTTGGGGGTTCAAAAGAGTGAGTATGCCACCAATTGTATTATTTGTTTTAACTTCAAGAAACGCATATTTATTGAGCCATTTACTATTAAGTTCTTTGATTTTTTGAATGGAACATTTAGTTTCCTGGATAAAGATCATATCCAGAGCTTCTTATTTCATTCTATTGCTAAGTATTCTTTGTTTCCTTTTATTACCTAAACCTCTGATATTCCAAGATGTGAACTTCATCATTAAAGATTTGTAAAGGAGTAACTGGATAGGTCTTTGATCTTACCTGAATCAATCATTAGCTTTCCACATTCCGTTAGTAGCTCATTCTGCTTTTTTCTTCCCCTTTTCTTTCCTCGGTATCTGGGAGATAGTCCTGGTGTAGCTTTCATAGATTTCACTCCTTCGTTGCCCGATATTTTTATGTTGTTTTGATTTTATGTCCCTTTGTCCTGAGTTTTCCACAGGAACAACTTCTATACTCTATTGAACTCTTCTTCAGGTAATGAGTCTACCCCTCCTATAGTTCCCTGTTTCAAGAATCCCTCTAGATCTAGGTTTTCTCTATCTAGAATTTCTTACAGTTCCTGATCCTTAGTTTCCATCTCACTTTGAATCATTTCTTGATCCATCTCCAGTTCTTCATCATTTAGCCTTTTTTCTTTCTGTTTAGTAGCATCTCATGCTTGTTCCCTATTCTCTTCTTTCTCCTTTTCCTCTGAACTTTCTTCCATAACCTGATCTTCCTTTAATAATCCCTCCTCTTCTTCAAGAACTTGGAACCTGTTTATATTGGCCTACTGTTTTTCTGTTTGTTGTTGTTTTGGTCCCCTTTTGCCTCCCTTTCCTCTATGTCCGACTTTGTGAAATCTTTCAGTATTTTTCATAGTGGTTGCTTTATATTTTTTCTCTGTTTTGCTGAGGGGGTAGTCTCAAAAAAGGTGCCCATGCTCATGGCATCTGCGACATCTAAAGGGAATATGTTCGTAATCTACTGTTTGCACCCATTCTTCATCAAAAACTTCCAAAATGACCTCGTCTGGTAAGGCTCCTGATAGATCCATCTCAACACATATTCTTGCAAAGGAGGTGTATTTTCCCTTTTTGGTGGCTTCAGAGGCTTTAACATAACGTCCTAGTTTATTTCCTATGGCAAATAATGATTTTGTTGCCAGTAGTCAAGAGGTAGGGAGTAAAGTCTTACACAGATCGAGACTGAGGTGAAAGTATCTCTCTCAGGAATAAAATTCATCATCCACGACCGCATATAGAGGCCCACTACTGCACAGAAGTAGGGTCCTCCTTCAAACACTCTGTCTTTATCCTCAATATTTGTGAAGACCATAGTGAAGAAACCTTTTGACCCAAGGTGTATGTCAATGCTTCCTTTCGGTTTCCAATGATATTTGATCCATGTTTGTAGTGCCTTTTCAGTGGGCCATATTCCCATCAATTTACAAATGATAGCATAGGTTTGCATGTGATCTCTGTGCGCCTACATGGCAGGATCATTTAAAACAACTCTGGGAGTGACCTCAGCTTTGTGTTTGTAGGGCCCCTTTTGTGCCTTGTTTTCTGATCCTTGTTTTTTTGTCTTCTTCCTCCTTATCTTTCACATTGTTGTCCTCTCTTGGTTTGGTATCCTCCTGATCCTCTTCCAGATTCTTTTCCCTGTTTCCTGAAGTTCCTCTGATAGATTCTAAAGGTCTCTTGCCTCTGCTGGCCACTGCTTTCCTGTAGGAGTGAGTGGAGCTCCCTCCTTTACATGCCTCCACGGTACTCAAAAACCTGCAACCCTAGTTGTTCTTCCATTGTCCGTTGTTCGCTCGAACTGATTCTTGGTCTTAACACCCCTGTTTTAGGGAGTCCTTACTTGTATGATCGAAAAGCTCATGATTGAAAACAATAGTCAAAAATGAATTATTTTTATTAAGTTTATATTCATTTTTAAACTAAAACTCCATAAATTATTAATTAACAATTAATAATTAACAAAGATATAACAATTTACAAACAAAAGACTTAAGAACATCATTAAAATAATACTTAATAATTATATATAAGAAAAATATATACTTTCATGCTAACATAATTAATATTAATAATTCGATTCAATTTAAAATTAATGAAAACTCACTTAATAATGCATAATCAAATTGGTTAATTTATAACCACTAATTAATATTAAGTTCTCAATCAAAGAAAATTCTTTGAAATTAACAAGAAAAATAATAATTAATTAGTTATGCATTAGATTAATTATTATTATGTTTCAATTATCGATTAATTTTTTAAAACACTAATAACAAAATAAAAACTAGAAATATATAACTATTAAAATAAATTAAAAATCAAAATAAATCTAAAATATATAATTGTCATAATAATATTATAAGAAATATAAATACTTAAAACCATTAACTAATTAATAATCTAAATCATATCATCAATAAACTTGTTGGCTCCATTTACTCAACCCTCTCCTCTATTTATTGATCCCTTGAGATTCTGACTTATTCACTCATCTGATCTTGATGATGAGCCACATTGGTTGGTTCGAAACGTCGATTCCAAGAAAACATGAATGCGATGGCTCTAGAAAATATCACCATACCAAGTGAGTTGAAATTAGGCATAAAAAGTTCACCTTTCCTCAATTCAAGGAACCATTAATTGCATCAAATTCAGTACATGTGGTTCTAGCTAGGGTCACTCCTAAGCCGTGATTTCAGTTAATGGATTTTA
This sequence comes from Pinus taeda, assembly GCA_000404065.3. Classification (NCBI taxonomy): domain Eukaryota; kingdom Viridiplantae; phylum Streptophyta; class Pinopsida; order Pinales; family Pinaceae; genus Pinus; species Pinus taeda. The sequence continues at coordinate 66,337 of APFE031646130.1, read as the reverse complement.
TTTTATTAGATGATCTTTGGAGCTTTAGTTTCATCGAGTGATGGATATTACAATCTTTGTAAAAAGGGGTCAATCTTTTGAAACAATGGCTCATGCCTTTGTGGTTGGCATGATTGTGTAGGACCCAACAAAACACACCTACCAAAGTTGATTGAACCTAGTTATGCTATAGGATTTGGATGTTATGTCATATGAACAATTTTACAAAGTGTATTTGAATGACCTGAACAAGGGAGTTGCAACTAGGCATAAAAAATTAATTTGGCTTTGGTTCAACCAACTATCAATTGCATTAGATTTAGGACAATGTGTCCCAACTAGGATCACCCCTCTCATTACGTCATTTCATACATACCACTTTATTTTATGATCTCCAAAACTATGTTTTTTCTTAGAGAGGTATAATGCATTTTTTACCCAAGGGGGTCAATCTTACAAAAAAATTTATCAAGGCACTATGGATAACATGATCACATGGGCCCCAACATCACATGATCACATGATATTTTTATGTTACATGGTTCAGAGTTTATTCCTCGAGAGTAGAATCACAAAATATCCTTGAATAACCTTAGTAAGTGAGTTTCAATTAGCAAAACAATTTGACGAGACCTCAAATTTATGAACTTCCAATTGTATGAAACTTGGGGCATTATTTTTTAGCTAGGGTCACCCCTAACTTGAAATTTCATTTATGTGATACAATTTTAATGAATGATCTTTGAAACTATGGTTTCTCTCATTAATGGATAATAGGCATTACTTTCCCTAGTGAAACATATCATAAAAAATCGTTTGAGCACATCTTCATGATCCATGAATGGTAAATATAGTAATTGTTGGGCCTAATTATAGATCCTAAACCAAAGAGGATTAAGAGATTTATGTTCAATGAGATTTTTATATCTTAAAATAATGTTTAATTTGGGAAAAGCATAACTTTAGATATTTATATTGTTTACAGATATGGATTAATTTGAGAAGCCTAATTTAATATGGACATCATAAATATGATATCAACATGATATAAATAGGACCGTGTCACAATTATTAGTTTCATCAAAATTAATGGTTTAGTAGTTAGCTTTATTTTACCTATTTTCAAATTCATTTTTTAGTAATTGGAATTCATGTAATCAATTGAGAACACAAAGACTTAAAAACTTAACATAAACAGTTAAAAAAGCTATGCCTTTCAATTTCTTACACCCAACATAAACAATTAACCAAGTTACATTAACAAATATGTATTAAGATAATTATCCATCAGAGTAGTGACTTAGTTTATTCCCCAAACATACAAACTTAAACCAAGTTACACACCAAATATGCATTTTGTCAATAATCCATCATAATAGGTATTCTAAAAATCAATGAAGCATGACTTGTTGTCTTAACATTTGTGATAACCACATGAAAACCATTTAAGTAATATTCAAAGTATTTCTTGTAAAATCCACATCATGTACATAAAAATAAATAGATATTTTGTCATATACGCAAGTCCAAAGTGATACATTTATAGTGAAGATGCTATAGCTAAATATTATCATACAAAATGGAATCTTGTTACCATCATAAATAATGGCATATCATGCCAACCAATGAGAGAATCACAACTAGTTCCTTACACAAAATGGCATCTCAGGCCCAAAATTTCACATAATGGCTAATGTAAATACTAGCTCTCTCAGTCATTACTTTTCACCCTTGGCACTCCTACGTGCATATTTAGAATCATTATTCCTTGTCACTGACATGGAGAAATCTTGTGCCTTCTTTCACTTAAAAGTATTATGCCTCTCTAAGCTCTTAGATGGAATAAACAACATATCAATGTTTTCACATAGTTCTATAAATTATCACATTTAATACATATAATTAGAATTAATATATTAAAAAATCACCTTAGACAAGAGTATAAGTTATTGGTTGGTGTATTCCTCTGTGATCCAAGCCATTTAGCAATGCCTCAAAATAATAAAAATCAATTAATTGAAAAATAAAAATATGTAAATCAATTTAATTTATGCTTGATAATATTTTTATTAAATAATTAATCTCACCATGAACATCTGAGGAAATAGAGAATAATTTAGTTCTTGGCTCAAAGGTGGAGCACTTTGTTAAACAACCTATGTTAAGGAAATGATCAAGGATGAGGAGGATGAAACTATAAAAATTGTAAATGTAACCACTATAAATGTAGCTAAAGTAGATGCAATACTAATTTCTTCAATAATGGATGCAATAAGAGGAGATGAAGAACTTGGTTGAAAACCTATGCTAGGCAATGATGGGGGCTAGGGAGGATGTATTTACAATGACTTAAGATAAAATTCTTGTAGGTGTAGCTATGATAGATGTAATACTAGTTCCTTTAACGGTGGATGCATTCATAGGAAGGGTCTGATGACAGGGTGGTGTAGGGTGAATTGTTGTGCGGATGGTGTAATAGAAAAAGTACTCAGCATTAGAGGTGATACGCCACTACTAATTATATGATAAGAGGGAGAACCCTAGGGGAGGAAATGGGAATGCCCAGTGTTGGCGGAGGGCACCTAATGGTTGGAATTGGAACATAATATGGACTAAATGGGTTGGGTGAAGGAGGAAATTGGGTGGGTAGACAAGGGGAATGGATTGGGAACGATGGCACCAACATAGAAATTTGTAATATGTTTTATTAATACAAAAACATAAAATTGAAGTGGACCAGGATAGTGAACCTTGCATTAAAAATTGATATTATTTAACACACGCTACCGAGGCCGATATGGTTTCTTAAAATATTTAGTAGATATGTGGAAATACAACAAAATTAATATTGATTTATCTCGATTAAATTGGACATTTTCCAAAGAACACATTTTTAAATCACGCTATTTATCATTGAAGTAGGCAAGCATTAAGTCATTTGAAAAGTTTTGTGTGAAGTTCCTCAATGTAAAATTCTATAGCCATGGTTGGATTGAGATTGTATGTACTTGCATTTTCATATATCAATGGTGGAATTTCCTCTCATATCATTTGTACATGCTAAAAAAAAAAAGAAAAAAAAAGTACTTTAATGTTATGTTTATTGAATGTTCATCAATTGTACATTTAAATATATAACCAATGATTCAACATCAATCGAAAACCTTACTAACATGATAATTAAATATCTTGTGGATAGGATCCTCCATCATACCTTGTTAAGTATGCATCTAGTGAGATAATAAATGTGGTTCTACTTGGATTGAACCAAAAACTTCAAGTTGTCTATTTGGAATTAATTGTATATAATTAATGTGGTTTAAAGGCCTTACACCTAGTGCCTTTTAAGATTCTCTACTAATGGATTTCATATGCAGACCTGAGATACTCGTCTGATGAATCACATCTAGGGGCTCCCAAAAATAAACTATGTTATATTATACTATGTGCGATATCTCCTATCCTAGTGCTAGTATCAACATAGAGATCCAAAAGATGAGTGTTTTTTTTTCTTTTTGGGTGCTAGATCAGGGTGGTGTTGGGCATACACCCAAGGGTAGGTGGCCGTCTCAAAGGATTATGCCTAATTCTTTTTTGATCCAAGGTATAGCCAAGGAAAAACCCCTATAACTTACTAATGTCAAAAACATTGATTGAGTCACTAGTTATGAACTCATCCCACAAATTTTGAAAAAACTATAATGACACCTCTAGATATTATTACAAGAAACTTAATAAGAAATATAAACCAATGACTCATCCAATTCTCCTTCCATGGATCAATTATGTTAAGTGCCAACAAGGATATTCAAAACATTAGGTGCTAACTTGGTTTTGGGGGGGGGGGGGTGTGGGGGGTGCGAGGGGGGGGCGGGGGGTGGTGTTGGGAATACAAGCAGGAGTAGGTGGCCCTCTCAATGGATTATTCCTAGCATTTGGTTGATCCTAGGTAGAGCCAATGCAAAGCTCCTAAGACTTACTAACGTCAAAATAGTTCATCTAGATACTAATTATGGACTCAATAAATAAATTTTGAAGAAAATATAATGACACCTCTGCCTATTATTACTAGAAACATAAACCAATCACTCATTGAATTCCCATTGCATGGATTAAATGTGCTAATATCAACAAAGAGATCCTAAAGACAAGGGTTTTAGTTTTTTGGTGGAATCACATGGGGGGGTGCATGTTCAGAATAAACCCAAGAATAGGTGGTCATATCAATGGATTATTCTTAATATTTGGTAGATCCTAGGCAAAACCAAGACAAAACCTATAGAACTTACTAATTCCAAAAAAAATGATCTCGACACTAATTATGAATTAAAGCAACAATTTTTGAAGAAAATATAATTAGTTTGGCCCAAAGGTTATACAACTATAGGCCTAAAATAATACTTTAATGGATTTTATATGGAATCCTACGATACTCCTCTGATAGATTTCATCTGTAGGATGCCAAAAATAAGCTAAGCTACACTATACTACAGGTGGGACATCTTATCATGGTACTTGGGTTAATAAGGAGATACAAAAGATAAGGAATATAATTAGTGTGGCCGAAAGGCCCTACACTTGGAGGCCTAAGATACTCCTCTAACGAGTTTTATATGGAGACTTGTGCTACTCCCTCGATGGACCTCATCCAAAGGCTAACAAAAATAAACTATCCTACATTAAACTACATGCGATATGTCCTATCACATTTCTAGTGTCAACAAGGAGATCCAAAAGATGAGGTGCTTGTCTTTTTGGTGCATAGGGATGGAGGGAGGGAGGGGCAAGTTGGGTGTGCTAGAGGGTATGTGTTGGGAATACACCTAAGAGTAGGTGTCCCTCTTAATATATTATTCCTAGCATTAGTTGATCCTAGATAAGTAGAGGAAGAAACCCCTAGAACCTAATAATATCCAAACAATTGATCTAGACATTAATTATGAACTCAACCCACAATTTTGAGATAAAATATAATGGCACCTCTCCCTATTATTACAATAAAATAAATGAAGAATCATAAACCTATGACTCATCCAATTCCCCTTCCATGGATTGAATGTGCATCAATCGATGCAAAGACATATCTTTCTTAGAACAAGGCATTGGTTGGATCTTGGGTCAATAAATAACCCCATTTTAAAATCTCTAACTTGTTCTTCGTTGATACTAGTGGAATAAAATTATCTCATCCTGACCCTATATGTTTGTTAATTTACCATGGGAACAATCAATGGAGGTCATAATGTTGTCAAGGAATGTGGCCATAAAAGTTGTGATGGTTCCCTTGTGTTGCTGAGATCTTAAATAAATATTTTTAATTGATTTAAATATTCTATAATTCATTCTTTTGGGTTGGGATTTTCCTTTGAGTTAACATTTTCTTGTGGGTTTGTTGTGGATTTGGTTTCTTGATTCGGTTTTGGATTTTCAACCATCATAATGATATGTACTAAATATAAAATTTGAAAGTTTCTTTAAAAATTTTAATATTTTCTTTCATATAAAAAAAATCGCATGGGGGAGTTAGAAAAAATGTTTGTAGAGGAGTGGGAGAAGGCCTTCCACCCTGTCTTCCCTCAAGGAATTAAAGAGGGGGAAGGTGTAGCAAACTCCCCCCATGAAGGCATGCATGATACAAGTCATGAAAATATAGATAATTAATACGGTAATCCCCACAAACTTTGTGTATTATTACCCAAATTAGGCATACTCTTCCATTTTCTATCATCTCCACACTTTTACCATGCTCTAGGTGGGATTTTCACCCCTTATCATATGGTTATTCAATGCTCTTGTGAAATAATTCTGATGCCCTCCTATCATAGACCTCCATAGTTCTATTTACACCACTATCTGAAAAATTCGTTTCACTTTCATGGCCACATGGGTACATGGGATACGAATGATAAAACTCTAGCAAGGGTGTCAACACCAAGATGAAACATACATATCCTAGCATGAGCATACCATCTGCAAGCTACAAAATTATATTTTGGCTATCACCTATAGTTGTTGTTTTCTATTTCTTTTTATGTTTCTAATTCTCGAGTTTATGACTTTGGGAGGCACGACTAAGGTTGAAAAATATTTTTCTATTATTTCTTCTTCTATCCCTATGGATCTCCCTTACAATTATATCCCTCTACCATAAATTTCCTTAGTTTGTTTTTTTCTATATCCACCCATCTGGCTAGCTTAGTGTTTGTTCATATGCCTTTATCCTGTTCGCTTCCATCCACCCTCTTGTTTATCTTTCGTCTCACACCCTTTTCTAGAATTCTAGAGTGCTTTATTCTAGTCCTTTCTAGGCACAGTGCCAAGGAAAAAAATGCACCTAACGAATGGGTCAAGGGGTTGTGGTTCCTCACGTAAGCCTAGACTCTAGTCCCAATCCCAATGAACTACTAAAATTTATGTTTTTTTCACCCATCCTAATGTTTAATAATACATACAACATTTTTAAGCCTTAACAACAATATAATGAGAGACCCATTTGGTTAACAAAATCCAATATGAAATCTCTGGTTGGGTCCTATACCCAAACCATATTAGGGGACATAGGAGCTAGCATCTACACTTTATCACACTTCACTAGAAAATAAAAACTCTATTGGACCAAATCATCAAAGAGAAAAATGAGTACCACAATGAAATCATAGTTTTCCTTAATGACATCCAACGGATTGTAAGGCGCTGACACTCTTGTCTAGTCAACCTAGATACCTAGTTGGTTCACATTGGGAGGTACCTTTAGTGTGGGTGTGAGACACCAACAATACCAAGCACACATGATCTAGCCATAGAAATATCTTGTGATGAATGATATATGCACAATTCTTTTCTTTTATGTTTATGATCAAGGAACTTTATTTTATTTTATTACATAATTTATAGATATGGACTACTAGTATTACTCATAATACTATATGTAACAGTTTTTAAAATTATGATAGACATATTTTTTGCTATAGGGATGCTCAATTAGTAGGATTTTTTTTACTAATTTTGATAGAGAAAAGTTTTATACAACACCTCTGTTTCCATTGGTCTAGTTTCCTTTATGGATGGACACAAGTGTGAGGAGATTGCATGATATGTTTTGTATCTCTGATTTGTGATATAATAGAAGAAAATTAATTAGCAAAAAGAAAATGAAAGACATGAATTACCTCATAACTTAAATTACCAAGGAACTTCTAAAGCCTTTGAAGTTGGAAACATCAGCTCCTCATCTACATGTAGCTCAAGATCCCTCTCAAGGGATCCTCACATGCCCTTATCCTCATCGAACTTGATATCCCTGTGAACCACTGTCATCTGACTGGTCAAAATGTACACCCGATAGTTGTGGGGCATATCAATGTACCCAAAAAATATCCCAAACTCTACTGTTGGCTCAAGCTTCTTCCATGCATATTTGTTCACATGGCAATAAACCGATGACCCAAAAATCCTGAAGCAACCAACATGTGGCCTCTTACTGGAATAAACCTCCTCTGTTGTCTTCATATCAAGTATCTGATGTGGGCTACGGTTCTGAACATAAACCATTGTCTTGCATTCCTCAGCCCACAAGTGTAGTGGTAGGCCCTAATCATGCAACATTGCCCTTGTTTCCCCTACTATGCTCCTATTTTTCCTCTTGGCAACCCAATTGTGTTAAGGGTTATGGGGTGTCATCAAATCTCATTTAATCCCTTTTGCTGCACAAAAGTTCTTAAACTCACTAGAGTCATACTCACCACCATTATCACTTTGTAGATATTTAAACTTTTTTCCATATTCTTTCTCTACCAATGCTTTGAACTCACAAAAACTTTGTGAAAGTTTGATCCTTTTTCTGCATAAAAAATACCCAACATTTACGAGAATGGTCATCAATAAATATAGCATAATACATGTGTTTGGTTGTGGATGCTCTCAAGAATGGTCCACATACATCTGAATGGACTCTCTCCAGAATAGACTCTGCTCCACTGTCTCTGTCCCCAAAGGTAGACTTGGTGTATTTTCCCAACGTACAACCCTTGCATGTATTAACTTGCTCAAGTGTACCTTTGGGAAGGCTGATGGAGATTTGTTGCAATATCATCAAAGCCCCATGATGCAAGTGGCCCAATCACCTATGCCACAACTCAAAGCTTTTGAACTCAAAGAACCACAATCCTATACCTCTATCTTATAGAGATTTTGAACTCGAATCCCTATCTTCTTTACTTGACCCATCTATATGTCAAAGGAAGGCCTTTCCTTTCAAAAATATCACATCATAGCCTATATCCTCAAGCATGGCAATAAATACCAAGGTCTTCGATAGTCTGAGTATATGCATAGCATTCTTCAAGGTAAGTGGAGTCGCTGATCCAGGTGGATGTTGGTGGCCACCCACCTAACCCATTTGGACCCCCACAACTGTCTCTTTCAGTCTTTTCAGTTTCCTTAATTGTAGCACAACTTACTATTTTTAGTAGTTTTTCAGGTCCTGAACTTCCGGAGCCGTTTTGA
>APFE031646130.1:32089-54424 GCA_000404065.3 Pinus taeda | reverse complement strand
CGGGGCCCACAATTTGGCGTTTCATCTTCTAAGGGTCGGTTTTGGAATGTGAAGGGTTTTCCATTGTTTCTCAATTATAAATAGGCCTTCGAGCCTCATTGTAACACAAGTTTCGGAACAGTTCAGAGGCATGTAGCCGCACATCTCTTCTCAGAGATAAGCTACCATCACCCTAGCTGGTTTATTTCCAACTCTGGTTGTAAGCATATTTCGGTATTTTCCATTAATGAAATGAAGTATTATTTCCACTGCATCTCTTTGTTGATGGTTATCGCATCTTTGTATTTATGGTTATCTCTGTAATCTATTTCGTTCCTGTTTAAATCCGGATCAGTCGCATGCTCCCTATGAAAAGTAATAGTGCCCACACCAGTAACACTATACCTACTGTCATCACCCATCCCGATGTGCATCTTGAGATCTTTCTCCTCCAATTCACTGAATAACTCTTTGTCACCAGACATGTGGAAAGAAGCTCCACCGCCTAAGTACTAGACACTTCCCATCATTGAAGACACCATGCATGTAATGAGGGAAAAGTCAAATTCGAATTGGGAGGCCAAAGCGTCACCTGCTGCTCCTCCTGAGGACTTGTCTTTAGACTTCTTAAATGGACAATTTGTATAAAAGTGACACATCTTGTGACAATGAAAGAATTTGACTTTCATCATGTCCTTCTTCTTACCTCCATAATAAGAATCTAATTTGGAATGAGAAATTTTACCATTCCCCTTCCTCGCACTAGTAGTTAAGGCACAATTCTCTTCATCATTAGTATTTGATGAAGATCCATTCTTGGTGTTCCTCCTAATCTCATCCTACATCAAATCCAACCATATTCGTTCCCAATATGGTATCTTCTCTCGACCATTGAAAATGTCCTCATAACTGTGCCAACTCTTTGGGAGTCCAAGAGGAGCAAGGCTCACCATAGCCTCCTCGACAATTGTGATTCCAACACTTCCAAGTTCATCCCAACATTGATAGAACTTGGTCAAGTACCTTGGAATCTTCTCGCCTTTCTCCATATTTATTTTATGAAGTTTATCCTTCAGTGGAAACTTCCTTTGATCACTGCTATTCTGATACAAGTCCGTCAATATTTTCCACATAGCATGTAGATTTTCCTTTCCAAGGTGACTCGAGACAATAGGATCTCGAACTCCTTCAATAATTGTATGCCTTTCCTTTGCCACACACTTCCTCCACTCATCCAAGTTTTGTGCATCCATAGTTGCTGACTTAGGAATTTCTTGTTCAACAAATTCCTTCAAGCCATTGTCCTCTAGCACAACCTCCATTGTGTCCCTCCAAGCTATGAAATTCGAGATGCCTTCCAAGGAATTCTCAAGCACAAACCCATGGAATGCCATCTGCTGATCCTGAAGTATGCACTGCAAATTCGACTTTCACCTGTAACCCATAAACTCAAAAATTTGAAATCTCCTCTAGAGAGTTGATATTCAATCAGCAATATCTCCCACGTTCAAATTCCAATTCGGCTGATTTTTTTTTTGTTTAATTTGGGTATCTTTTCCCAACGAATCTAGATCTGCATTTTTTTTTCTAAAAATTTTGCATAGAAATTCCTAGATCTACTCTACAAACTCTCAGCCCAAAAAACATTTTTTCTTCAATACCATGTAGAAAATCCTATAGATTCACATGCAAATGCAATTTTCTAAACCAATAGACAAGAATCTAATTCTACTCTTTACAGCATAAGCCCATAAACATTGAGAAAACAATAATCAATGGAGGAAGATAATCAAAGGCACATAGCAAAATGAATATCCGGGGAAAGATAGAGCTCAAACCTCCACTATTTGTTTTGTATTAATCTAGAAAATCAAGATGAAATTACAATGTTTGTTCTCTCTATAACAATCCTAACATTCAACAAATTCAATCTCCAACTCATAAGTAAGCTCGAGGCCAAAGCTTAGCTAATTCACAAGATCTCCAAGTCTTTAGTCCAATGTGTAATTCCTATGAAGGATAGCTTGAATTTAAAGGGAAATAAAGCCTCTAAAAATAGCGCAATCCCTTAAGGATCAATTCCTGAATGCATGCACTCAACTCAGGAAAATCTAAAACAAATAGTACGTTGTCTATGCACTCTAGTCTCAACTGAGTCTTTCTCATAATCGACATGGATGAGTTTTTGATGAGTAAATATTTAGCTAACTAGAGTAGCAATGGTGGACTTCATTGTGTCACCACTGACTAGTAACTCACTATTAGTTCTCTCAATAAGCTTGAGAACTAATTTAACTGAACTGAATCATGAAACAGAGTCTTCTATTTTACCACTCACAATTAACTCACACTGGACTGCTACAAAGTAGGGAGAACATGTACATGGCTTCCAAAAGACTTCCAACTCGAATTTACTAAGTTAAGTAAGTTCAATAAACTTAATTTAACAATTTTAATATGCTATGAGAATAGAATTCAAATTTAATTCATAGTTTAATTCAAGGACAAATTAAGCTAGAATTTCTTGTTGCCATTTCTCAACACTCTTCTAGGCCTCATCAACAGTGGAGTGCCATGAAGAACATTCTAATGGACCTTAGAATGTTTGGGTACAAGGGAGTTGATACTAAAGGCCAAAGAAACGTCGCCCATCCTAAGATAGCAATGCACTAAAAGCCAGTGAGGCACTCTCTTCTAGCAATGCACCATGCACTAGTTATGCACCCTCCCTTGATGGAGAAGCCTTCGTAGTATACCTAGGGGGGATATTATGGGGTGTGGGGCACAAAGGAAGGTACACAAGGGAATAAGGTAATAATGTGATGGGCCATAGTTAATAAATAAAGTAGTTAACCCACATCATGTAAGGGACCACTAGTAGTTAGGAATAATGTGATAGGTCCATTGTATTAGATATGTGGTATTGAGAGAACCATGGTAATGACCCAACGTATTTTATGTATGAAGCCTATATTGAGGCTAGAGACTCCCCATTGAGAGATGTCAAGGATTATTCTATTGGCAAGCATCACTTGTGGAGTGTTCTCCTTCCTTTAGGAGTGATTGTATGGTGTTACCCTACCTTAAGGGTTTTGATTAATAAATAGAAGAATTTATATATTCAGATCTTGTCATTTGTTGGAATATTTCTATTTTCATATATTTGCAAATCAGAACTATTACAATTCGTACCAGAGCGCTTTCTTGGGCAAAGCAGAGAGATTTTTTTTTTGTAGGAATTTTTGGGGCGCAAGTTTGCAAATTATATCTGAAACTTTTGGTGAAAAAATTGCAGAAAAAATTGTATATATGGATTATTTGCAAAAAAATATCTAATTTCATAAAATAATCAGCCGAATTGGATTCCAAGAAAGGGCGAAATCGTTGATTTGAAAATTGGTTATGTCGCAGAAATTTTTCTGACGATAATTCATGGACGATGGATCTCTAATCAATTTTTGTAGGTTTTTTGTGGAATTTGAGAAAGTAATTGCATATCTGAGATCCTCTTGAAAAATTACCTAATTTGAGAAAAATATTGGCTGAATCAGAGTCCAGATGAGGGAGATATCATTGATTTGAAATCAACTCTTTTTTCAAAAAAATTTTACGGCAGGATAGTTGCAAAGCGAATCTGAATTTCCGGAGTGCCTAGATTGATTTTCTATCACACAGGAAGATGCATAATGGTCGTTCCATTTCCAAAGAGTAGGTTAAAATAGTTATTTTGAGCCATATTGATCGAGTTGTGCTCATTTAAAATTTTCGCCAAAGTAATTGATTTTTTCAAAACCCTCTTCATGGCTTCTAGCAAGGATTTTTTACAGGGAAAGGTAATGGTCCTACTATTGAATAATTCATAAAGGATATTAATAAAATGTTTCCAAAAATTTGGAAATATCTAGCATGGCCTCTTTTTAAAGATGAGCCTGCCATATCGTGGAGCTCACTGGATAGAAAGAAGTTATCCAAACTTTCGGGTGAAGAATTTGAAAAACTCCTTTTGGATAAATTGTCTCATGCTACATAACATGAGAATGAAACACAGAAAGGGTTATTTTACGATGATATCTCCTTATTATAGCTTCATGGATGTATTCATAAAGATAAGATAATTGTATTTATCAATCCTAATAGCAAGAATAATTTTATTAATGTTCATTTGGCTAAAAAATTGCAAGTCCCAACCAAACAAATGCAACACACACAGGTTAATAATGAGTAGGTGCAAGTTTCTAAGGATTTTAAGATTTCTATGGATAAGTATGTATTGCATTCTGATTTTTATGCTTCAGATATAGCTAATGTGGATGTTGTTTTCGGATACCCTTGGATGGAATCTGTTAGTACTTTCAATATTAATGTGCAGAAGAAATTCCTGGAGCTCTGGTATAAAAAGAAGAAAATTACATTACAGGATATTTCCATCAATAAAAAAGTAGAGTCCAAGGAGGTTGAAGCATAAAATGTTGCACATATTGATACATTAGATGAGGAGTCTATGGTTGAAGTAATAGTGGAATATAAGAAACAATTGCAAGCACCACCACGTGTACCAAATACCAAACAGGCTCCATTAGGTGGTGAATTAAAGAAAGACACACCATTGGTTAGAATTTCAGCATATCACCACCCACATCACTGAGCAAGAAAACAACCAACAAGATGGCAAAGAATTAGCAACAAGGACAAAAACCCCCAGACGATAGATAGAGAGATTTGAAGATATAACCACCACACATCAACACAGAGTAACTGCCAATATCAAATCCCATCTCAAGCGAGTGAGGCGCAAGCTAAATCGAGTAATCACCTATCTCTCAGATGGCTAGATGCATGTGCATGGTACCAATCGAATGCTCTTTCGAGTAGATCTTATTATTTGTGGTCTTATTATGTTTTAGGGATGAAACATGTTTAAGGGGGGTGGAATGTAGTATACCTGGGGGGTATTATGGGGTATGGGGTAAAAATAGTGGCACTGATGAGCATCAATATTACAACAAGGATACTGCAACTACTAGGGCTACCAAATTTACTTCATCAACCCGGGGTTCGTAAAAACTTGGAGGTGACAATGTTGTATACACAAATAGACGTAATTAGTCTACTCTTTGTCATTGCTGAGCTGGGGTGATAGACCACTGGGGTTTATTAAACCAACCTTCTATTGACTATAAGAAGTCTGATTACCAGCTGGAGAGGGGAAATTTAGCCTAATTGGGAGAAAATAAATGTTGCCTATTGCAAGAATGAAACACTGAAAAAATGCTTTCAAAATAACATGAAATCATGTATCTACTTGCTAGCATACCTTGCTTGCAAAATAACCCTACTTCAACTCATGTGAGGTTTTAACTAACCTAAGAATGAAATATGATTTAGAGAGTACTCACTACTGTGTGCATGAATAAATATAACGAACTCCTTTTTTATCTTTTTTCTTGAAAAATGTATATGCTAATCTTTCTTGGTTCTTTGGTAGGAGGGACAGGTGTGGACGAAGAGGAGTACAATGGTTCAGATGGCTTGGAGGTTAAGTAGGGGTCTAATCCTAGCTTTGGTGATGATTTTCGTCAATTCAGGCTCAAAATCGACTGCTATAGGATGTACTAGTTCACCTACAGGATCCCTTGTTTTACTACAAGAATAGGATGAAAGCTTAGGGAGTAGTCTAGAAGGTGGGATGGAGGTTGGAAAAGGTGAATAAGGAGGGAATAAGGCATGGGAGTGGTAGGCACTTACTCAGGACTCAAGGCAAAGCTTTAATATGGTTGGATTTTCTCAATGGAAATGGCAAGCTTTCCTCATAAAACAAGAATTCGAATTGAGACCTTAGTGGATTTTGGCTAGCATGGGTGGATATGGATTGGATGAGGATGATGAGATGAGGTCCTCTAATAATGTAGAAACTCCTACAACAACACACATCATTGTTACCAATTATCAATAAGTTCATATAAAAACAAGAAGGGTTTATTCAAATAGAAGAAAACAGAGTCGTCACCATTTATTTTCTAATTTCATGCATGGAAATGCTTGAAACCAATACAAAAGTGATATGAAATTAGTGCAAATCCTAAGAGATCATAAATTCCAATTGCAACTTATCCTATGAAATTGAAAGATAATGACCTAATTAGAAGGAAACCCTAGATTATGCAAAAATAAAGAATTCTGTCTTTTGGGTTGTATGGGAAGTGTTCCTCAAGCCATGTTTCCTGAAAGGGAGAAATGAGGTGAAAACCACTTGCTGTCAACCTTTATGGAATATCTTCTTGTCACTACGATGCTACTATTATAACTATCCACAAACGGAAGAAAACTAATTAACCCTACCAATATTTGCAAATTAACAACACCAAAATTAGTTTAACAACTAATTATGAGTATAACCTAAGCATACATATACAACAAAAGGAACCTCTACTACTAGGGTTGGGCTCTAACCGAAGAGCTTCAGCCCTCTAAGTCAACTCAGTGCTGGATCAAGGGACTGCTGCTCATTTTCATTAAAATATCATAAATACACAAGAGTTCTTGGTTCTAATGCTTCAACTTGAGAAAACTTCTTAGCTATATTGCACAAAAAATATGAATCCTAATGAGGCTCTAGGCCTCTTGATTTATACAGCTGAAGTTACCAACAACTTCCTTAAATTTAGGGAGGCTTAGCTCCCAATCTCAAGATCAATTGGTCTTCAAATGTCACTGGGTTGGTTGCCACTCAACTTCATGACTCAACTACTTTCAACTCCATGATGATGAGATTTGATTGAGGAATATTCAAGTGAGTGAGGAGTTAAGGATGGAGATCCTATCTCCTACTATCCCTATAGCTTGTCTTCATTCAAGTTCCCACACTTCAATTAGCCAAAATTTCCTCCAAAACCTGTAATCAATGCACGTCATACCACTAGACATGACATCTGATCTTTACTAGCCTCATTAATAAAAATATAATTAAAACATGTAAATAATTATGAGAAAAGTTGATTTTAGTAAGATGAAGGTGAATTAATGTCCATACAATTCACCCATTGATGAGCCTCATCATCACCCCCCTACTAAAAATGTTCCTCATCCTTTGAGCAACTCAATATGTGTCCATGTCTTTCATTGCTTTGGTGGCCTCCCTGACATTCCAAACTTCTGATGTAGTCTCCTCCTCTTGTGGATAAAACCTTGCATTCCTCTCCATATTTTCCCACTACTTTCCTTTTTCATATTCCTTTCTCCCCTCTAACATACCTAAAAGTAATTGTGGGCTGAGTTTCAATCAAATCTAGTTGACTTTGAGTCTCTGTAATGTTTTCTTATACATTGGGACTCTTTCTACTGCATCCATCATTCGATCAGAAGAATGATATTCTTTGATCTTTAGGCTGTAGGGTAGGGTGTTTCATCCCCTTTGGGAGGCTTTCTGGCTCTCATCTCCTAGAAATCTTAGCATCTATTCAAAATGGTTGACTTTCTTGTAAAGAAAGGTATCGTGGTGAAAGCTTGGGATCATTTGCAGTGAGTTTGTGAGTGCTGATGACAACCAATTAATTAGGTTGTTCTCCTCTAATGAAAAAGGGTTCTTCTTCCTCTCTTTCCAATACTCTTTTCATTTATGTAGCCCTGGATTACTCATCACTCATCCAAGATACCAAGGCCATTAGTTGTAAGTCTCATAGCTTTGGATTGGGTTCCCACACATTTAAATATGTCAGAGCTAAAATGTGTAGGTATAATTAAGATATTTTTTCTCTAACCTCCAAGGTGCTTTGGTCACAAAGGTTAATGAATTGCTTGTAGTCTTGGAAAGGAAAAGTTCATCTTCATGCTAGGGCTTTTATCTAAGATTGCAGCCACTGTTCTTTGACGTATAAGGAATATGATTTTGCTGGCATCCTGCATTGAATTTCCTCCATTGATAAACTTTCCATAGTTTCCAAATGGCCTTCCTTTTCCTATAGCTACTTCCTTAGCCATGTTTTCTAAACCTCTAATTAAGATTTCATCATTGTTTCCCTATCTCTTATGCTACTTAATTCTCTGCCAATTTCTTGCATCTTCTATTCCATGTGGCCTACATCCTCCACCCCTTTTGATTTAGCAATTTGCATCCATCAATGTCTTCTTGCTCTCTCCTTTTCAAGTTTAAATAATAGAGGAATGGAAAATTTTTGTGCTATCACCCTACCTCCTTCAATGAATTTGTAGTAGGAGCTGAGGTTTGGCTATGGGCTAGGCTCCTTTAGCTCATAGGAATCTTCCTCTATCTTTTTTGTGAGTAATTTAGGCCTCTTTTGCTTCCCTTTTCCCTTGCCGCCTTTCCTAATTTTATTTTTTAATGTTTCTTATAGCTTCGATATGGTTTCCTGTAGGACTGTTTTTTATTCATGGAGTTATCATCGTGTTTCCTATAGGAGAACTTTTGCTTTTTCTTGAAATGGTCAAAGGTGGTTTAACTTGTTTTTTTGAGGCCGACCTGGTGACATGTCTCCTAACATAGATGATAGGTGACTTAGGAGAAGCTTGTTTTGATGTTTGTTCTTCTTTCTTCTTCTCTAGAGCGACTAATTTCTCTTATTTTTTGGGTGAGTCCTCTATGATAATTGGAATCTTGGTTGGGGTTTGTGGTCTCCCATATTTAATCCAGGTGCTCTTCCTTGTTCTGATGTAAAGGGACATTTTCCTTTGTCTCTTTCCCTTTTATTTGATAGGTGTACTTAGGGTAGTTAGAGTAGCTATGACCTCCTTCTCTGTAGGCTCCGTAGACACCCTTAGTGATTCCTCTTCTTCCCTCTATTTTTTAGAATTTGTTCATCCTTCTGTACTTCATCATCTCTTTCTTCTTATTTTTTATCCTCTTTTTCTTCTTCTTTTTCATCCTCTCTTTATTATTCTCCCTCACTAGGAGTAGGGCTTCTATCATACTCAATGGCCCAAAACACACCTTCTTTCGGTAGGTCTGCAAATGTTGACCATACAATAGGGATTCTTAAATTGTTTAGAGAATATTTTAGGATGAGTTTGATCAACCCATGATGTTCTAACTGCTAATGTTTCCCTTCTTGTACCTTGATGCTAATGTTTATGACTGATTGTAACATAGAATAAGGTACACTAAGTCTGTTATGAGGAGGTCTCTCCTCTCCAAATCTTAGCTCAGGGAGGAGTCTAATGCGGTACCCATGCACTACACCATATCTACCTTCATAGTAAATATACTTGATGATGTGGTAAATTAATTCATTCCAGGGATATGGAATTCTTTCCCTTCCAACCCCATTTTTGTCTCGAATTGGCTCTTCTCCTTCCAAGAAAAAACCATTCTTTGCAAGAGTGTTGTTAGTCTTGTCCTCTTTTCTCCACTGCATCCCTAGGGGGAGTCTAGTTGTCCTGCTAATACTCTCACAGTAATTTCTATTGACAAAACCTTCACTAC
Source organism: Pinus taeda (assembly GCA_000404065.3). NCBI lineage: Eukaryota > Viridiplantae > Streptophyta > Pinopsida > Pinales > Pinaceae > Pinus > Pinus taeda. Next base: position 45,009 of record APFE031646130.1, on the reverse strand, counting down.
AGTAGTGGCACTAGCTCTTGTGAGAGGTATGAGTGATATTGCAAATTCTCTAGCCACATCATCATCGTATCCCCTCAGTAGCTCAAAGGACCCAATCCATTGATGCCTTGTAAATATTTCTACCACAGGAGGATGCTGGTGTATTTTGGTTGTGTTGGTGGGTTGTAGTTTATTGAAACCTCCTGTCATATTTTATGGCAATTTTTGTGTGAATGAGGTTTGGGTGGCTATAGTTTAAGAATTGTTTGTAAGTGAAGAGGTTTTGAGATTTTATCCTTCATTGACCTTCACAGAAATCTGTCCACGCTCATGCGTATTGTAAATACTTAAAACAAATGAGGATTTATTTCTTTTTACTACAAATTAGAAACATAGAAGGTATGGCACCTATCTTGCTTTTCTATGCTCTAGTGATGAGAACTCTTGAATTGATGGCCCTCAGTATTCATTTACAACTCTCTGTGTTAATTTTTTTTTGTATCGTGTAGTTTGCTATAGGTGCTCTTTCTTTTTATGTAGGTGCTAACTGTTTCCTATAGGTGCTTACTACAGGGAGGCCGATAGTAACTTCTTCCTTTGTTGACTCCTCGAGGTTACCTTCACCTTCAGGTTTTCAAAATAACTAGTACTTCACATGGGAGTCAATGATTATTTCTATTTTTGGATGATTTCATTGGGCGATGTGCTAGTTGGCCAAGTACGAATACGTCCCTTTGGACTGTTGGTCCCACTACATGTTCATCATATCACCTTTCCTTGTAATCATCTACCACTTTTATTCTCTGTGACTTAAACACTTTTTTTACTCATTCCCCTTTTTTTATGTGACCTTGCCACGTGTGGAGTTGACTCACGCTTTTTCTTCTTGTTATCTGACCGAGGGTGGCCAAGTTAATTGGCCACTTTTTCTTATTAAATCAACTTCCTACATATTCATACAGTTTAATCATATTCCTATCTATGAGGGAGTATTGGTGAGATGACATAGCTATTGTTCCTTTGCCTTGCTGATGCACGCTGTAGGGTGGTGTCAATTTGTTGTTCTTAACCTAGCTACATGTTCTTCAACTGTGTTTTTTTATTATTATTTTGTTGATGAATTGTTCCTTTGATGACGTACTTGTGTCGCTCTTCTTATTGCTGCTGAGATCTGGAGTAGATTCCTTATTCCTGTAGTTCTTGTGTTGATGGTGGGTTAGAGTTTTTGTGGCCTTTTTTGTGGAATAGGTTGCTACACGATTTCCTACAGAATGCCCTATAACAGCCTTTTTCTTGAATTTCTACATCTTTTCTTTGCCCTGAAGTTGAAGGGGTATTGGAATGAGTGGAATATGTGATTATGGAGTGGCAGGTGAGGTAGGATGTTGTTGGCATGCACCGTTTTGATGTTCTTTTTCTTCTCCCCTTTATTTTATATTTTATAGCTTGATTTTTCTTATTGACACAGGGGTGACATGGTCATGGAGGGTGTTGGCTAAGGTGTGGTGAGGTCAATGACTCTTTTCATATTCTAAAATAGGCTTGTGTCACCATTTTTCCACTGGACTGTCCTTCCTATACATTTTCAATACCTCCTATAATACCTATAGGAAACTCCTATAGAAAACACACAATTTCTTGGAATTGGAATCTGGAGTTGAGTATGCATGGAAGAACATGGGGATTATGGAGGATATGAGATGGATGAAGGAAAACATAGATTGTTGTAGGGTGCCCTACTTTCCTCTATATCATGTTCTCATCATCTTATTTCAAACCTAGAAAAACACAGATTTTATTTTTGTATGTTTTTTTTCTTTTTTTTGAATGACAACTATGCTTCCTCGAAGGAGGTTTTCATCCTTGTTCCCTACTCTAGGTGCCTCAAAAGAGGTTTTCACCTAGAGATCTTTTTTTTTAAATACTCTTGGGTTGCCTCAAGAGGTTTTCAACCCAAAAGTTGGACTCAGGTGCCTCATGGAGGTTTTTACTACGGTCTCATTATTTTTTCTTATGTTTTTCCTTTTCTTTTCTCTTTTTTTTCCTCTAAGAACTTGGTGAGGTGGAATGCAAGACTTCTTCAATCACCATCACTACCTTGTTGATGCTACTGATGAATTTATACTTTGATAAGGGAATTTTATAGACTTTTAACTTGTACCCATTAACAAGTAAAGGGATACCCTATGCATTGATGGTTCTTATTTGAACAGTGCCATTATCATGGAACTTTTCTATCACATAGGGTCCCAACCATCTGGTCATTAACTTTCCTTTGAAGTCTTTGTGCAGAGAGTCATACAACAAGACCTAGTTGCCTTCTTGAAATAGTTTGTCCTTGATATTGCTATCATGCCAGATTTTCCTTTGTAATTGAGTCACTTTTGTGTGCAGGAGGTCCTTCATCCTAAATTCATAGAGCCCATTTAGCTGGAGAAATCTTTGTTGTTGTGCCCTTGTGACATCTAGGTCCAATTGTGCTTCCATCCTTAAGGTGTTGTATTCAAATTCAATGGACAATAGGGCATTCTTCCCATAGATGAGCTCATAAGGAATGAAGTTAGTGGTGGTCTTCCAAGTAGTATTGTAGGCCCAGGTGGCCTCCACCAGTCTGTCTTCCCAATCCTTTCTATTGCTGCCAATCATTTTGGTCAGAATGCTTTCCAATGCTCTGTTGGTGACTTCCACTTGCCCATTAGCTTCTGGGTGGTAAGGAGTTGACTTTTAGGTGCTTGATCTTATGTTGGAATAACACATTTTCAATCATGTAGGATGTAAATTGACTGCCTTGATCAGTGACCAACTCTCTAGGGTATCCAAACTTATAAAACACATTCTCCCTCAAGAATTCAACCACTTTTTATTTTGTGGCTACCTTGATAGCTTTTGCTTCATCCCACTTTGTTAAGCAGTCAGTGCCCAGAATGATGTACCTCTTATGTTTGGATGGAGGTTCAATGGGCCCGATAAAATCCATGCCCCACTTGTAAAATTGGTCGAAAGTCACTTGAGGTTACAGGGAAATTTCATCCCTAGGGGTAACCTTCCCCATCCTTTTGCACTAATCACACTGGCTATTATACATTTTTACATCTTGTTGTAGATTAGACCAGTAATAGCCAGCTTGTAGTACCTTGAATGTTGTTCTTTTGGCTGCAAAGTGATCTCCACAAGGCCCATCTTGATAGGCCAAAAGGATGTCAAAAACATCCTCCTCCTTGACACATCTTCTCAGAATTTGATCTGGATACATCTTGAAGAGATTGCCCCCAATCCAAGTGAATGTGGCGCTTTTTCTTATGATTTTGCTCTTTTCCTTGGAGGACAAATTTGGAGGGAACTGTGTAGATACCAAGTAGTTTGCTATATCATCAAACCATGGAGAGAACTAAAATGGTGAATAAATGTTCATCTAGTAGCTAATCATAAAACCATTCCTTTCTCACCTACAGGAAAATTCAATGTGGATAAAAAATTTCAACTACATTCTCTTTGCCAAGCTTATCAATAATAGTTAGAGAAAATTGTTGTAATAAAAGTAACCATCTATTAATTCAGACATTTACATCAGTTTTGTTCATAAAATATTTAGTTGCAGCATGGTCGGTAGGTACAAGTGTATGGTAAGTAGTAATGCAATTCCTAAATTTATTCAGTGAATGGACAACATCGATGATCTATTTTTCAGTTACTGTGTAGTTTAACTCGACTTTCGAGAGATTCTTGCTGATGAAGTAGATGGCATAAGGTAGCTTGTCATATATCTGGCCTAGAACTGCTCTTATAGCTTTGTGAGAGGCATTGGCATGAATGTGAAAAGGAAGAGCCCAATTTGGGCCTTAGAGAATAGGTGCAATAGTCAAATTTTCCTTTAGGGTTTTTAGGGCCTCTTGGCAGCTTTTTAACCCTAAAATTTTCGATTCTTTGGCCATTAATCAAAATAAAGGAGAGGCTACCTTGCTGAAATCATTTATAAATCTCCTATAATATCCAGCTAACCCTAAGAAACTTCTGACATCCGTCTCCTGCTGTGGAGTAGGGACCCTTTTTATGATGGATATCTTATTTGGGTCTACTTGCAGTCCTTCTTGGGATATTAAGTGATCTAGAATAGTCCTTGTAGTAATTAAGAATTCACATTTCTCAGGACTAAGGGATGAGTTCATTTCAATGAATTTGTTTAACACCTTTCCCAGGTTAGAGAGAGCCTCCTGGAAATCACACCCATAGCGAGTGAAATCATCCATATAAATTTCTACTGCATCATGGACTAGCTCTGTAAAGGTGCTCATAACTGCTTTATGGAAGGACCCTATAAGAAAAAGTACCCCACGGACAGGTGAAGGTGGTTTTATCCTAGTCCTATGGGTTGATTTGGGTTTGATTCTACCTGCTGAATCCATCCAGGAAAGAGAAGAAATTATTTCCTTCCAGACCATCTAATACTTGGTCAATGAAAGGTAGAGGGAAATGGTTCTTCTTTGTGGCATTGTTTATATCTCGGTAATCAACACAGATCCTCCACTTTCTATTTCTCTTTGGAACCAGCACCAGAGGAGACACCCACTCACTGTCTGAGATAGGGTAAATGAATCCTGCATCCAACAACTTATGCAATTCTTCTTTGACTATATCCTTGAGGTATGGATTTATTCTCCTTTGGGGTTGGTGAACTGGATTGCAACCTTCCTTGATGTAAATGTCATGAGTACACACCGAAGGGTGCGCTCCCTCCATTTCTTTGTAATTCCAAGAAAAGGCATCTGAATGCTCTCTTAGCATGTTACATAACTCATTTCCTTGGTGTACAAAGATAAAGGGGTTCATTTTCAATGCTCTTTCAGGGCTGAATTCTATTGTCTTGACACGAGTAAGGTTTGAGTCAACTTGAGATAGATCAATCCGATGGTTTTTTTTGGCTTCCTTCACTACTTCCTCCATAGATATGGTGTTGGGAGTTTGATTTTGGAGGGTGTGTTCAATCAAGTCATCTTCTTCATGCTTTCCTCCTCCTATGGTAGTTTCTACGGTATATATTTGAGAGGAGTAGAATTCATTTTCCTCCTCCTCTTCTAGCCATAAAGGTAAGTCATGCTCTAGGGATGGTTGAGTAGGAGGGTACAAGATCAATTGTTTGGATAGATGCCATTTTTTATGGTCCTATTTCCAACCCTGCAACTTATGTAGGCATCGATAGTGGCTAACCAAGGCCTCCCAAGGATGAGAGGATAACCTTTGAATTTTTTCTTAGGCTTGAGAACTAAGAAGTCAATAGGGTATTCCCAGGAATCAATGGAGACCAGCACATCATCAAAAATCCCCTTAAGAGATACTGCCAATTGATCTCCAACCTGCAAGACTTTTGCGGTCTTCCTTAATGATCCCTATAGATTCAGCTTGAGTAGAGTGTCCTTAGTCATCACATTGATGGCAGCCCCAAGATCAATTAAGGTATGGGGAACAATGGTGCCATCAATGTGTACATCTACTACGTGACTCCGAGGATCTAGATACTTTGGGAAAATTACCCACCCCAACATTAAGTTGGATAGTTGTCCAATGACATTAATGGTAGGGGTGTCTTTATTTTCCTTCCTGGATGTTTTAAGCACTTCTCTTTGATCAACATGTTGTATATGGTGACATCTTTGATATCTTGGAGAAGCTAGGTTTTAACACATAGATTTTTCAACACACCCAAAAGTTTAATCTCTTCTGGGGTGTGATGGACTGGATGGGACAAACTTTTAGGAAAGGGGGTGTATTCATTCTAGGTACACTTTCCTCTCTTTCCTCCTCACTCTCCTTGGGTGGAGATGGAGGTTGGTCATCCGAGAGAACTGTCTAAGACCTAAGGTTAATTTCCTGAATTTCCACAACATAGGCAGGGTAGGATGTTTCTCCACTGTAGACATGTTGTGCCTGTTTGTTGTTCAGGTTCAGTTTTGGTTGGGCATGCATCTGAGGTTTTTTGGGTGGAGCAGGGTGTAGAAGTTATGGTTTAGATGGAGGTGAAGGCAATAGAGCTGGATCTTGGTTTTATGGGGGCCTCCACCCATGGGGTGACACATTCCACTGAATTTGTGGAGGAGTATATGGATTAAATGGTTGGTTGGCCGATTGGGAATGGTATTGAGGTGAAAAATACCAGGGAGAAGGTGTAGACCTTGAAGGATGAGTAGGGGAGCACCAAGGGGGAAGCGACATGTTTTGGTTAGGGTTGTAATATGAATAGGATGAACCTTGCATGCCCTGCTGGTATGGTCAAAGTCCATGAGGCCTCCTTTGATTTATGTATAAGAGTTGTTCAATCACCCCTTTGGTTCCCCGATACACAAATTTTAATCCAGGCAATGAAGGGCACTTACCTGTGGAGTGGTTTTCCTCAGAGATCAATAAAATTTCTATAAGGTTCAATTGGCATTCATTCCTAGGGTGCCTCCTTGTGCATCAAGGGAAGAAGATGGCTAATGCCTTCTCTGCTTCCTCCTGCTTCCTTTTGATCTACATAGTCTCCAATTGTAGAGAAAGTTTTTGCAACATTTCACTCTTAAATTATTCCAACATGTTCCCAATTTCACTTCTTATGGATATATTGGAAGAGGATGAACTGGCCACCACTTGACTAGCCCTACCTTTCTTTCTAGCTACCCTAGAATGATTCTTGAAAATTGTCTTGGTATCATCATAGAGTAACTGGTAGATGTCCCCACTTGACAGCAGGTTTATGGCTTCTAGGAGATATTCCTTGATCCCCCTCAGAAGGACTAACTTAAGTGGCTCAGGATCAACGGTGCACCTGGCCCTTTTATAGCTAAGTTGGAACCTCTCCTCATAATCCTCTAACGACTCATCATGTCCCAATATCATTCTAAAAATTTCTTCTTTGCTACCTTTGGAACTGTAGTACTCCCTATACTTGTTGTTGAAATCTTGTTGCATATGAGCCCAAGTGGTGATATTATCCCCAGGTAAACCCATGAACCAGCCCAAGATTGCATCCTTGTGAGTGGATGGGAATAATTTCAACATCTGATAATCAGAGGTGTAATCATAAGTTATTCATATGACAACAAATTCAAACAAAAAAGTATCTAGATCTTCTGAGGTCATGCCATGGAAGTGAGGAAGAGTAGAGGTGCTAATGTTTTTCATATTAGCATCCCCATTAGTTTCTCCCATGGGAAAATCACCCTCAACTCTTTCCCTATCTCCCCTTTCATTTCTATTTTCAACCATTATGTCCATTGGAGGAATGATTTCTTCTTCTTCCCCTATAGGCTCTTCTAAAATATCTGATTGTTTGCTTAAGGGGGTCCTCTATCTCACAACCACTGAAGAAGAGGGAAGGTTGGCTATTTGAAGTGGTACGGGTATTTGGTAGAAATTTTCCTAAGTTATCCCTATTCGTATGAGGCATGAAAGGAGTGTTTTTTTTTTTGGAGTTTTAAACTACTTGCAGAATTGAAAGAAAATAGAACTAAATTGCAACTTTTTGTTGAATGGAACTAATTGCAGAATGAAAGAGATAAGAAAAGGAAGAAAGGAATCAGAAATCACATCTACTCATACACCTCCCTAGAAATGATGCCAAAAGGTGATGAGCACCATTATTGCAACAAGGATGGTGCAACTCCTAGGGCTACCAACTTTACTTCATCAACCTAGGGTTCGTACAAATTTCAAGGTGGCATTGTTATATACACAAATATATGTAATTGGTATACTCTTTGTCATTGCTGAGTTGGGGTGATAGACCACTAGGGTTTCAAAAACCAATATTCTATTAACTCGAAGAAGTCTAATTGCCAACTCGAGATGGGAAATTTACCCTAATTAGGAGAAAAGAAATGTTGCCTATTGTAAGAATGAAAGACTCAAAAAATGCTTGCAAAATAACATGAAATCCTCTATCTACTTGCTAGCATACCTTACTTGCAAAAGAACCCCACTTTAACACATGTGAGGTTTTAACTAACCTAAGCACAAAATATGATCTAGAGAGTATTGACCACTGTGTGCATGAATACATATAAAGAACTCCTTTTTTATCTTTTTGCTTGAAAAATGGATGTGTTAATCTTTCTTAGTTCTTTGGCAAGAGGGACAGGTGTGGAGGAAGAGGAATACAATGGTTTTGATGGCTTGGAGGTCAAGTAGGGGCCTAATCCCGGCTTTATTGGTGATTTTCCTCAATTCAGGCTCAAAACAGGATCCTATAGGTTTTCTTGCGGGATCTCTATAGGATGTACTAGTTCACCTATAGGATCCCCTGTTTTACTACAAGAACATGTTGGAAACTTAGGGAGTGCTCTAGAAGGTGGGTTAGAGCTTGGAAAAGGTGAATAATGAATGAATAAGGCATGAGAGTGGTAGGGACTTACTCAAAACTCAAGCCATAGCTTTAAGATGGTTGGATTTGATCAACAAAAATGGCATGTTTTCCTCATAAAAAAAGAATTCAAATTGGTACCTTAGTGAATTTTGGCAAGCATGGGTGGATATGGCTTGGATGAGGATGATGAGATGAGGTCTTCTTGCAATGTAGAAATTTCTGCAACAACACATGTCATTGTTCACATTTATCCATAAATTCATCTAAAAAGAAGAAGGGTTTATTCAAATAGAATAAAATAGAGTTGTTACCGTTTATTTACTAAGTTCATGCATGGACGTGCTTGAAACCAATACAAAAGTGATATCAAATTAGTGCAAAGCCTAAGAGATCAGAAACACCAATTACAGCTTATGCTATGAAACTGAAAGATAATGACCTAATTATAAGGAAACCCTAGATTATGCAAAAACCAAGAATTCTATCTTTTTGGGTTGTACGTGAAGTGTTTCACAAGCCATGATCCCTGAAAGGGATAAATGAGATGAAAACCACTTGTTGTTAGCCTTTCTAGAATATCTCCTTGTCACTACGATGCTACTGTTAGAACTATCCACAAATGGAAGCAAACTTATTAACACTACCAATATTTGCAAATTAACAACAACAAAATCAGTTTAGTAAATAACTATGAGTATAACCTAAGCATACATATACAAAAAGAGGAACCTCTACTACTAGGGTTGGACCCTAACCAAAGAGCTTCAACCCTTTGAGTCAAATCAGTTATGGATCAAGGGAATTCTTCTCATTTTCATTAAAATATCAGAAATGCACAAGAGTGTTTGGTTACAATGCTTCAATTCGAAAATAATGCTTAGCTATCTGGCACAAAAAATATGAATCCTAACTAGGCTCTAGTCCTCTTTGTTTATACAACTAAATTTACCAAAAAATTCCTTAAATTTAGTGAGGCTTGGCTCCCAATCTCAATATCAATTGGTCTTCAACTATCACTAGCTTGGCTGCCACTGAACTTCATGACTCTATTGCTTGCAAATCCGAGCTGATGAGATTTGATTGAGGAATCTTCAAGTGAGTGAGGAGTTAAGGAGGGAGATCCTATCTCCTAGAATCCCTCTTGCTTGTCTTCATTCGAGTTGCTACACTTTAATTAGCCAAAATTTCATCCAAAACCTACAACCAATGCACATTAGACCACTAGACATGACATATCATCTTTTCTCTCCTCATTAAGAAAAATATAATTAAAACATGTAAAGAATTATGAAGAAACTTGATTTTAGTAAGTTGGAGGTACATTAAGGTCCATATAATCTACCCCTTGATAGGCCTCATCAGTTACCTAAGGGAATAAGGTAATAAGTTTATGGGCCATAGCTAATTTATAGAATGGTCAACCCACATCATGTAAGTGACCACTAGTAGTTAGGAATAATGTGATAAGCCCATTGTATTAGATATATGGTATGGAGAGACCGAAGGTAATGACCCAAGTTATGTATGAAGCCTATATAGAGACTAGAGACTCCGCATTGATAGGTATCAAGGATTATTGTATTGGGAGGCATATGGCTTGTGGAGTGTTCTCGTTCCTTAAGGAGTGATTGTATGATGTACCCTACCTTAATGGTTTTGATTAATAAAGAGAATCATTTCTATATTCAAATCTTGTTATTTCTGGGTGTTGTGCATGGAATCCCTCCACAACATGTTTTGGCGCTCAAAGCCCAAGTTTTGGTCAAAGATGTTGCAAAAATCCACGAATTGAAAGCGTGGAGTGATGAGCCCCAAAATTGGTAACAATTTGGGCTCATTTGGCCTAATTTTCATTGTTCAGTCCTTGTTCAAATCCATCATTTTCTATATTTTATGCATTATTTTTAGTATGTTTGTGTCTTTGGTACGAATAAGGGAAGTTACTTTGCCTAGGTGGTTAACACGTGTCTATTTCAGGTTTTTGACATATATTGGAGAAAAGTCAAAGCAATCATGAGCTATAAGGCAGCCAAGCCTTAAGTGAGGACTTGAAGGAGGGGTGCCTATGGCATTCAATGACCCTTCCTCGGGATTTTCACCTCCAACTCCGAGCTCCATAGACCACCAAACAGAATCTAGAAGGCAGCCAATCAGCATTTAGAAAGGGACTATTTGACTCATAATTTGATAGTCAAGTTCCATAGATTGAGGAGGCCAGCTAGGTCCCTTGTTATCTATAAATGTTGAGGCCTCAGCGTTCGTAAAAAGACTTTTGAAACTATTGTGTACTTTGCACCTCAGTGCTACAGCTTTATTTTGTTCCTTTGTAGCCATTTTTGGCATGACTGTTATGATTCTTTTGGGATAATGAGAAGAAGTTTGGTTTCCTATCAAATCTAAGTTTTTCATAGCAGCCAAAGCTCTCAGAGTTGGGCCCAACCTGAGAGCCTAGGACCTCCTTCTTGTATTATTGCTTTTCCTTTACGTATCACTGCTTTTTCCTTTATGCATTTGAACACATTGCTGTTAAGTAGATTTCGTTATGTTGCTGGAATAGATCACTATTTATGAATGAATTTGGTTTAGATGTTTTGGTAGGATAATAATAGCAAGATCTCCAAGGAAAAGAGACAACCACACTCCTGGTTTCACCTCGGCCTTATTGGATTTGGGGCTGGAATTGAGGAAACAATGCTGCCTCACAAAAACACTAGTTTTCTTGTTTATGCAATCTTTTAGTGTGCTTGTTTTATTTGCAGAGATTAGTCATGGGTTTGGACATCTGAAATGTTTCTTTACATAGATGGTGTACAAGGTTTCTTCCCAAATAAATTTGTTGCTCATTTGTGCTGATTGATGGATAGAATAGACTAGTTTAGGATTTGATCATTTGCAGGTCTTTGTTGATTTGATCAAGGCCCACCATGCAGGGCATATTCTTCCTTCATCCATCCTCCCAAAGCATCATCTAAGCCTCCTTTTCTGCCTTGTAGCTAAGCTGCCCTTTTTCCCATCTATCCTTTGTGTCTACAAAACCTTACCTCTTTTCTCATCATTGCCTTAACCGTCTTCAAGCCAAGTCAGCCTTCTATGCCTTTCCACCGATCCACCCACTAGTCCTTAGGCCACTTTTAGACCCCTATCCTACCTCTAGATCCATCCATGCACCTTCCCTCACTTGTCCACCTCCCAAAAACTGACTTCCAAACATCCTGTAGAAATTCTGAAGCTTCGTGTAGAAATTCTGAAGTTTCCTGTAGAAATCTTGAAGTTTCCTGTAGAACCCCTACAGACTTCCTGTAGAAGCTCACAAGTGAGGTTTCCTACTAGCCAAACCTTGTGAGACTCTGGGGAATAGTGTTAGGGACCCCTTAGACCCCCTCTAAGCCTCTCCAACCACTTCCAAGCATTCCTCTTCCTTGATCCACTCCTGCACAGTGAAGCACAGTTCAAGCATATGCATGTGAAAATCAACACTTAATCAAAAAAGTACAAAAAGATACTTTCTAGGACAAAAGTAGTCTAAGACATATGCATTTTCCCTTTTTGAAGTCAATGGCATCTCATTCAGTAGTTTTCATTCTCATTTTTGCATCAGTAGAACTAGCTGGTAGAATTAGGGTTTGCTAGGGTTTGCATTTCTCTTTGATTTTCAGTTTCCTTTCGCAAGTAGATTAGCTCCCTTTGAGTTAGCTTTCATTCATCATTTAAAAGCTTCTTCTGAGAACTTATAGAAGTTGGCTAAAGCCCCTAGCGGACTTGTGCCAGCTGACCAAGTGACATCTGCGACAAGAGCTAGTACTTGTGCATACAGCACCGTCGCTTCCAAGTTTGTTACGAACAACCGGGTTGATAAAAGTAAAGAAGGGAGTCCAAGGAGTTGCAACATTATTGCTGCAATACTGGATCCCACCATCATTTTGGCGCCATTGCTGGGGAAGCATCAGAGTATTGTTGATTGTTTCTATTCTTCTATTTTATACTACAAAATTCTGCTATGTAGTTTATTTCATTTCCATTCTGCAATTTCATTTCCGCAAAAGTAGAATAAACATTTCCTGCTTTCATAGATTAGCATTCCAAATTCCGCAATTTGAATTATGCAAGCATAGATTAGAATTTCAATTCTGCTTTCATAGATTAGCATTTCAATTCTGCAAGCATAAATTAGCATTTCAATTCCACATTTTCCTTTCAGTAAGATAGTTAGCTGCAGTTCAACCTATTTTAGTTTTGTAGGTACAAGAAAAAATACAAAAAGCAAGAAAAAGTCTTTCCATTTCATGCCTCGTAGGAACAGAGATAAGACCGGCAAATTCTTACCCAACACCCCCACTACATCACTGAGTCAAATTTCTCTTTTCTCTGGTGACAGTGAGCCAGAAGAACCTATAGGTGAACCTCCTGAGATATACGAAGATCCTATAGCAGAAGAAGAGTTAGAAACCATTCCGTCTGTAGCCATGGCTGAAAACCAAAACGGTAGAAGAGAAGATGAGAGAATAGAGGGTGCCTTTCCCATTCGAGAGACCAATGGAGACATGAAAATGAAAAACATAAGTCCCTCTGCACTACCTCATTTCCATGGTCTGACTTCTGAGGAGCC
>APFE031646130.1:0-22870 GCA_000404065.3 Pinus taeda | reverse complement strand
TTTTTGGTCAACGTGACCCTGGAAAAACCCCTTACAACTCTTGGGGAAAACCAGTTTGAGAGCTCTTCTTTATTTCTGAAAATGTCTTTTTACAGTAAGAGAAATATTCAGCAAAAATCAGCAAGCAAACTTTTACAACTTATCTCAGCCTTGCTGAAAAACTGCCTTGCTGAAACTTCGCTGTTGTTACTCCGCTGCTGAAACTCCGCTGCTGATACTCCGCAGCTCACTGTCCAGAAATCTCCCTTGCTCTCTTGCTCTCCTTCTCTCAATCTGCTCATGAAAGAATTGAATCAAATGTGATATTTTCCTCCTTTTCCTCCCTTAATATAACTCCAAGCGACTTTTGGGTGATCCAAGTGACTTTTGGGTGATCCCTAAATCCAATGGCTGAAATAGATTTAGATCAATGGCTGAGATTAGATGCACATTTAAATCTTACTTTCTATTTTTTAATTCACCCACTTTAATAAAGACCCACTTAGTTATTTATTTCCAAAGTCACTTTTTCCTTTCTAATTTTTCATTGACTTTATAAAATTCACTTTAAAATTAGAGTTAGTAACTTTATCACTTAAAGTCACTTTTAAATTAGATTTTAACTTTATAAAAATTATAAAGTCACTTTAGGAGAAAATTAAAATCTTTTGGACACTTTTCATTAGGCCAAAGATCAAAGCCTAAGGGAACCACTTGTCCTCCGGTACCAAATTTCAACATATGAAACTCTATATTTGGGATCCTTATTAAAAACCCAAAACAACCCAAAAAGGATTTTCGCTGGTTTAGACTTTTGATTTTTGACCCTTCTTGGAGCCTCACCTCAACTCTAACTGCCAATTTCGACTTGCTAGAAACTGCATGTAAATCCACCTAAAAACTTATCCAAAATGATGATTTCACCTATGCTATCCAATCCCTGACTCACCAGATGATCTCTTGGCCCAACTTAGCTACTCCCAAGTACCACGAAAATCTATTGTGTGGCCTCTATGCTATGTGACCATAAAACTAACACACCAACATAATGACAAATTTCACCAGAAATTGCACCAAGAGCTGATCCATTTTATTAACTGAGAAAACAAGGTACATATAAATGAAGAAGAGGAACCTAGGCTTGTTACAACAAGCTAGTCAAGTCCCCGGTCAAAATGGAGTTGCCCGAGTGTTGGAAACTGCTCTCCCTAAGTCTCTACGTTGGCCCAGTAAATTTTTCTACTGCTGGATGGGAAGGAATTGGTGTTTAAGGATTGTAAAATGCTCAAAAAATTCTAGGAAATTAACTGAGTCTCCTCACAAGGAACCCAGAATAACCTAGAAAAATTTCACGGACCGAAGTGGTGGAAATGGTACAAAAGTGAATTGTGCCCTCCTCTAGTGATTTTTTCTACTATTTGCTGACTGGAACACTGGTTTTGGCCAGAAATACTGCGAAATTGTTTTTGCGAAATTAACCCCAGGCTCCTCTCACCAAACCCACAAAAACCCATAAAGGGTTTGGGTTGAATCCACTGACTCGGAATGACCCCCAACAAGTGCAAATCACCCAATCTAGCCAGAAAACACCCCACAATTTGATATTACAGAATTATGCCCAAACCTTCCACTGGCTAAATTCTCCTTTGAGGTTTACCTCCAATATCCAACCCTTATCTCTCCACAATTCTTCTCCCTTCTTCTCTTGCGCAGGCTAAGCCAGAAACCCCTATGCACTTCCAAATGAAGAGAATTTCATCCCATAGATTTGTTTCTCTCTATCCCTACAAAATCACCACAAAATTCCCGGCTCTAACTATGAAAATCCTCCTGCAAATAACCCAAACTCCAACTTGTTGTATGTTGGACTACAATGAATAACTCAAATTGCCTCTATGCCTAAGAAATATGCAGAGTTCGAAATTCTGTTGTCAATGAAGCTCTATGAAAGCCCAACAATGGACTCTTTGAATTCCCAACTAGGGAGGCACTCGAAGTCCTCCGAAGATGGGGTGGAATCTCGCCTGGAATTCCTGTGTTAAACAACACTCTACCCTTGCACTAAACAACTCCAAGAGAAGATTAAGTGTTAAGTGTAATAGTCAAAGGATGATCTACAAAATGAGTCCCTCCTTTTATATTTTCTCTCCATCCCTCTAGACTCCTTTTAATATTATTTTATTGATGGGGGCCATTTTCCACTTAGTTATTTTTCCCACCATTTTAATAAAATAATAATTTGCCACCAATCTGCATTAAAATAATACTTGCTAACTTTCTTCAAAATACTAGTTGCCCCTTTAATTAGTATTACCAAAATTGGGCAAAATTCCCATGCTCACAAAATTGGGGATACTATAGTCCTCCCCGCCAAAAATTGCATGTCCTCAAGTGATGCTTGAACGAGCACTCTCTTTATCAACTAACCCAAATGGCTACTGCAAATGATAGCAGGGTCCCAACTATGCCATTGAGTCATCCCTATCCCCAGCACTATCCTGGCATGAAGTATTCCCTCAATACCAGGGTCCTAAGCCATCCTACTCAACATGAAGCACCCCTTGCTCCACTCACTGTCCAACCTGATACATGCACCTGAAGTCCTCTTTATACTGTCAATAAGTAGAGCATCATGATAATATAAAGTCCTAATCAACTCGTTGTGTAGTTTCTCTTCTGAGTCATTCATCTCATGCACTCCAAGGGTGGACTACTGTAGATACAATCCAACTGTAGTGGAGATGAATACTTGCCCGCATGAGCTTCCCCTGATCTCCTCTTGCTAATCATCCCTCCATGCTGGTGAAATCCCCCACGCCAACAGTGAATCACTAAAATCCAATGGAAGGTCAAAATGATCTCCCACTATCGAAACCAGGTCATCCCTAAGGGTAGTTGAACTGTCAAGTACTGTGACGCTAAGGTCCGATGCCCGTTGCAGGAAGAAACTATCATGCTGACCCTGCGACACTCTAGTCATGACTGACTGTCCAACATGCTCCTACCAGAGCCTCCTATCCTGTTACTCTTGGCCATAATATATGTGATGATCGAGGCTATGCCCAACCTGCCCAAGCGACTCAACAATGTTAGACCCTATCACTACATTGCTAGCCCCAATCCTGCGAAACAAGCAGCCTCGCCATATGATGAAGACCTCGATGATCCCTAGGTGTCAGCCTGAGAATGAACCAGATCGTCTACTATCTTGACTGTACTCACTAAGAAATGGAGTGTCCCACCAATCAACTAGATCCCTAGATCCCATATCCATACTAGAGGTCCACAACTCCCAATCCTCATTACTTTTTGCAATGACATGTAACTAGCTACTAGGATTCCTTTGTGCCTAGTCTTTGACCTCAATGTGTATCCAATAGATGGGCACCAAGCACCAAGAATCTGTTTCGCGTATGACAAACTGCTCTGCTCCTGCCAGACCATATCGCGAAATTTGTTATCCCAGCTCCTGATGATGTACTTGAATACTTCCTGGAGCCTAGGCATCTTCCTTCTAATGAGGACTACCAACCCTTGTACCTCGTGCTCACATAACACCTCGGGATGTCCTGCCAATAGTGCCTGCATCTCACTTATGGCCACCTCCCTAAGCCTGCATCCGTCAGCTCATGCCCTGACCAATTTCCACCACCGAGAAGTCTCTCCCTGGATACTCTGTGTCCCAACTAACTGTCCTGAGTGAGCCTCTCGTGTCCTTCTACTCTTGATGAAGGTATCAAGGGACAACATCCAACTCCTCTGTGCCTGCAAATAAAGTAGAAGTGAGAGAGGCACACAAGTCCCCATGGATATCATCAAATGATGCTCATCTACGTCCTCGTCGATCCTTAGTGAACTATACCCAATGGCATACCTGTCATCTCTATTAGGTTGTCTCCATGGTGGTAACACTCTAAAATCCCAATGGGAAGCATCACACATCTCTACATTACGACCAAGCATCCATGCGCTCCCCTACATAAGAACATGTATCTCAGTGCCCCTTGGCACATGACTGTACCCAGTTGCACACCCCTATGCACTGTTGGACACCACTACCAGCCACCATATCATCTTGAATCATTTGGTATCCCTCTTGTAATGAAGTATCTATCTCGCCATGCGAAAAAATCAAGGTGGTGTGAATCACTCCTACTCCACAGTGCAAGCCCACACAACATGACACTCCTCCATGCACTTTTGTGCTCTTCTGCAGAACACTATACTTTGTGGCATGACTCTGTGCACCACTGAACACCTATGCTGACTGCCGCATCACCCTACATTCTCGGCCATCCCACATGTGTCCATGCATTCGCTACTCTGTTAGTGAATCCACTACATGCTAACGGAAATGATACTACTGTGCCTAGCCTCAGTAGCTCCTGCGTCCAATATGCCAATAAGAGAGCACTATCTCCATACAATGCCCTGACTGATGCCTGTTGATGGCACCTCCTCCCACCAACCCCTGCCAGAGTATGTTGATCATCCTACAATCCCATGTATGCCTAACACCCCCAGACAAACTGTGGAGTCTACCTACCCCCTATCAATCCAACTCGGCACTAGTGCTGATGGAGAGTTGAAAGTCTATGGATGCTTGCTCACTAGATCCATCGCACTACTAGTACCATCACTAACCAAGCCCATGTTGTGACAAGGAATCCCACCTAGATCCCAACGACAATCTGGCCCTCGTACACCCCTAGTAATCCATGGCCTCTGTTGAAATACGGCCATGGATGTACCCAACCGCCTAACCTGCTCCATCGAGTACCATCTCAGTACCTCTCTCCATCCAATCCCAAAGGACGGATCAAATGTACAATCTCCCATGTACAAGAAAGCCCTCCATGTTGACGCTGTGCCATACTCAACTCAAGTCGCTGGACCCTACTGACCTGGTCATCCCCTATGATTTGTCTAGACAACTTTGCCACCCTTCAACTAATGCATAAGGGTGAGATAATAATGCTACGGACCCCGTCAGTGTGCCTCTGAAGCGAACTATGCTGAAATCCCAACGTGTGCTCTCCGCGCTACTCCTCGTCATTGTCTAGCCCCAAGGACGACGACGCATCCTCCTCCGTCATGGCCTCAACCTGAGCCTCCAACTACAACTCCACCGACAACTCATCATATAAAACATCCTCACCGGTCAGGTGTAGGTGACTATCGTCTGACAAATCTATCATAGATCTAAATGCCTTTGTACCAATCGACTCCTCATCAACGATGGAGATGTCTTGCTGCATCTGATAAACCTGTGGTGTTGTGCTATCACCTGAAAACTTGGTCACAACACTGGGTACCTCATCAACTGTCGGCATCTCATCAACGAGTGTATGCTCAATTGTCTCCTTGCCAGCCATGGCCCCTTCAACTACTTTTTCATCTTCTGCCTTGATCCTCCTCATCATCCCTGCATAATTCCACTAAATACCTACTGATTTGTGTTTGTCTCTTAGTTCACAAAACTCCCAAAAGGAGAGGGATGCCTGGATGTGATGTCCCAATGATTGGTATGCCCTGAAATTTGCTGCCAATAACTCCACATCAATTGCAATCATGTCTTGCCATCTTGATGCATTATCCATAATTTTGGGCATAGTGGATTTGTTGTATAATTGAGAATGGTCTTGATTCCCAATTGTGGTGTGAATCAGCTGCTCACCCACATCAATCATCATTTTTTGCATCCTAATCACCTCATTAAAGGTTACTGCCATGTTGTTTGATTATAACCTTTCTTTGGGTCTTGTGATTCCTTATCTTTTTATTTTGGTCTTGTCATCACTTGGCTTGAGGCCCACAACTTGGCCAAGTTCGTGCTCTGATACCACTGTGTATTTCCCACTAGGAATATTACACTTTCTTTTGCTTTTATGTTTCTTTTAACTGCATCAACCTCTAGGGCAAAGTTTTTCGGCCCAAACTCAAGGATGAGGATGAGAAGGTGGCAATCCCCATGACTAATGAAATACTAGCTTGAAGAATGGAGATCGAATAATGGGAAGGATGGAAAATGGTAAGTGTGGAATATCATGGGTGCATTACTTCAATCAAAGCCTCCCCAATAGTGCCATTTATATAACCGTAAGACCTTAGAGGAGGTCACACTAGACCAGAGTCATGACTAACCTACCAGGTGAAGTGAGGGAACAAGAATATAGTCAAGATTGGTCAATCATCCAAATCACCCCTTGATTCATATTAGTATGCCCAAAAAAATTAAGTAAAAGAACATGATTACAAAATGGTAAAATACTCGTCGATGGATGACCCACCTTCCTTCAAGAAGGAATGTTGAATGGGAGAAAGAAATCTAGCCAGAGCAATAGGTGGAGGATCTATGGCATCATGTCATGTGTTGATCAATAGGGTTTTTGGTTGTCTAGTTATCCAAGGAGGAGAAAAATTTCTATGTAATGTTCCTAAACAGGAATGTAAGTGTTATATAAAGCATACAAACAATCTAGCAATCCGAAAAACGAAATATACATTAAGCACCCATGGAAAAACTAGAAATAAAGAACTGTTGAGCCATTTTATTACTTCCTCAGGAGCAAATACAATAGTAAAATAGAATGGTGCACCTGGGCTTGTCTCAATGGACAAGCATGACAAAACCTAGGTGAGAAAATGTTGAACTGAAGGCTGCTACAACTGTTGCACCAAATTGAACCGCCCTGCCCCAGAAAACTGCTCTGTCTGCTGACTTCGAAGGGCTAGAATCACTATTTCCCGTGCTTAGAAATTATGAGATTTAAGCTCCTTTCTCCTTGGCCTAAAGCCAAAAAAACCCACGAAGGAATTGGCCAAATGTTGACCTCGAAATTTTGGCCCAAATTCCCCATAGCTCCTCTAGTTTCTAGATGAGTTGGGACCCCTGTTTGACCCCTTAGATTTGCCTAGAAAATTCTATAAGTTTAGTAGTGTGATCCTTGCCCAAAACCCAAAAAAACTCAAAAAGGGTTTTCCTTGGTTCCAAACTTCAAAAATTGAACCTTCACAACTTGGCTCTCCTCCAATTTCGAATTTTGTTGCTGTGACTGATTCTATCAATCTCTGCTCTCCCAACTCCAACAATCCTCCTCAAACGGCCCTCCAAGTGATCTCCTACTTCTCCCGGCCAGCTCCAGCTCTACAATTCCTTCCTCCAAATCCCAGGTGAGCCTAGTGATGGCTCTTTGCGCAGGCCCAGGTAACTGTAAATCAGACTGCTAGAATGCTGGCTCTGTTGGCTCCAAACTCGCAAGAAAGACTGACCCTTTTCTGCTCTCCCTATCCTCTAATTCTCTCAGAAAATGCTTGATCATTGATAGCTCCAAATGCCCCTTGTGTATTCTCCAACTAGCTAGAAATATGCACTCCCTATTGTGGTTGAATGGTAGTGTTGTAACACACTCCTGGAACTCTTGAAATAGTTATGGAACTACCTCTCTAGGGGGGGCACAGATGGTCCCCCAAAGTAGAGGTTGAATCTCCAACTTGAGAGATTCGTGGTTAAACAGCCAGTTGACTCAGATAAACAACAGAGCGAACAATCAAGTAATTTTGATTGCAAGGCGTAAGAATGAATCCAAAATGAGAGTTGTTCCCTCCTTACAACTCCTTGGGCCTCCCTAGCCTCATGTGGGCCCCTCCATCCACCTATTCGACTTTCCCTCCAAGCTATTCGAATGGGCCAATTCGAACTCCCATGTGGGTGACCCCCACATTCCACTAGCAATCGAATAAAGTCGAATTGCCTCCTAAGTCCCTAAGTAAAAAATGATGGGTTCTCTTTCTTAGCCAAAATTGTGCAAAATTGTGTAGCAACACCCTATTACAAATGTGTTTGATAAGGGACATGACAATCCTCCCCTCCCATATGTTGCTTTCCCTCAAGCAACCTCACAACTGGGTGCTCCATAATATTCTCACCCTCCTAGGTGGCATCCTCATCTGACAAGCTCTTCCAATGCACCAAAATTCGCTTGTCCTCAAGCAATACCTGAGAAAGCAACCTCTCTAACTGTTGCTCCCCACTATCATTGCAAAATGTGCCAGGGTCCCAAATGTGCCATTGGATCGTGCTTGACCTTTGCACTGTCCTGATATGGAAGAATCCTTCAATACCAGGATCCCAGGCAATCCTGTCCAACATGAAGCTCCCCTCACTCCACCCACTATCCTGCCCGGTGAAAGTACGAGAAGTCCCTGCTCCATAAGTGACTCGCTAAATCCCATTGGAAGATCTGTATGATCTCCCCCTGCAGTAGTCAACGCATCCTTAAAGGTTATTGAACTGTGAAGAGGTGTGATGCCCTAGTTCCCTGCTAGTCCCGTAGTGGTGCCACCATGCTGACGTTGTGCTACTCTGACTATGTCATACTCCCCATTGTGCGTAGTCAGTATCCTCCTCTCCTGGAACTCGATGGTGGAATACTGAAAGAGGCGAGACACATCCTGCATGGGCATCTCCATGACACCCAGGCCTACCCATCCAAATCTAACTTCGAACCTGTGCAACAATAGAGAATGTCTGCCTCCCCATATGATGAAACCCTTTGTGAACCCCCATGTGTCATCCGAAGAGCGAGCTATATCACTCTCTGCCATGAATCCGCTCATCACGAGTGATCTATCGATCAACTAAATCCCTACATCCCATAGCTAGACCTGCTGTGGCATAGCCCTGTCAACCGATGGAATCCCTTTGGCTCTTGTCTCTAGTCCCTACACATGATCACTATATAGGCTCCATATATCGTGGGCTAATCTAATGCATGCTAATATGCCCTGTGCCTGCCATTGTGTAGTACCAATGATCGCTGGAAGCCATGTGTGCCAAAGAGCTACTCCTTGAATGCAACCAAAAGATGGGTATCGATACTCATAATCGACTCAGGGTATGTGGATCCCTCTTGTCCCTACCAACCATCTCCCCTGGGTCTGCCGTCCGCCCTCTCGATAATGTGTCAATATAAGGTCTAGAGACTAGACACATACTGGGAAACTACCTCAGCCGTAACCGCATCCTCTGCTCATGCTCGGTCCCAACATGCCCTGAGAAAAGAGTGACACAAGTCTCCCTCGTGATTAGATCCCTAGAAGTAGGCTCGTTGATGAACGATATGCCACCCCTGCAGATGATCACCTCATCCCCCAATTTGTGGCTTTCAACTGATGCACCAACCTAATGCCACTACTGAAAAGTCTCCCCCCTAATGCGCTGAGTGTCACACAAATACCTCGGTTGAGCTCCTCGTCCCCCACTGCTCATGCCTAGAGTGTAGAAAGTCGACAGCAAAATCGTCTACTCCCGTGAGGGATGTAGAAGAGGGTCAGGCATGTGAGTCCCTGCGGATAACATCAAGTATCGCTCATCTGTGTCCCCATCGATCCTGGGTGAACTACACCCAAAGGTATGCCGGGTGTTTCTATCGAAGTGTCTCCCTAGAGGCAACACTCCAAGACCTTGTTGTGCAACACTATACACCCTTGCATACCACTGATCATTCCAGTACTCCGAGACATGCCACTGTACACTGCGGCCTACCGCTGTACACCTCTGGATACCCTCGGCTATGGCTATGCCATCCTATACTGGCCTAGGTCCAGCATGTGTCACTATACCTGTCACTCCCCACATGTACTCAATGTGATGTGAGCAACTCCCACTCCACAACACAGTGCAACATATATGACCTACCACCTTGCATCTCCATGCTCCTCTGCAGACCCCTGCTCCTCGCTCCATAGCCCTGCACACCACAGGATGCTATGGCATAATGTTGGGTCTATATGTATCAGACTACATCCCTCTACATAACATCGGACTCTATGATATAACTTTGTGTAGTCCTGTGTACCACTACCCACTGTTGTACCACCCTGTTACATACAATATCCTGCATGGGCCAAAATATCAACCTCTTTGCTAGTATGCCCTCCATGATGTGGGCTACATCTCCCCATCTACCCTGAAAGACCTGAGCGGTTTGACTCTTCACATGCCAATGGGAATGACACTATTATGCCTATCCTCAGTAGCTCTAGTGTCCAATATACCAATGGCAGAGCATTGTCTCCATGCAATTCCCTGTCTGATAGCCTGTCGATGCTACCTCCTCCTACCAACTCCTGCCAGAGTAAGCTAGTCACCCTGTGACTTCACGCACCGTCAATATGCTAAGACAACTCATGAAATCTGTCTGCACGCCTGTCAAACCATCCTATCACTAGTGCTGACTGGGGCTTCGATGGAGATCTGAAAATGTGGGTGCACTCAAGCGTCAAATCCATCCCATAGCTACTATCATTACCTACCAGCTCTATGATGTGATGGAAAATCCCACCTGGATCCCAAAAATAGTCCGACCCTCGAGTCCCTCTGGTAATCCATGGCCTCTGCTGACATGTGGCCATGGATGTATCCAACTGCCTAACCTGCTCCATTGAGTACTAGCTCAGTGGCTCTCACAATCCAATCCCAAAGGAGAGATCAAATGTGTAATCCTCTGTGGAAGGAACAAGCCCTCCAAGCTGATGTGGTATCATGCTTAGCTCAGTCTTGCTAACCTGTCCACCCCCTCGAGTACATCTAGACAACTCAGCCTCCCTCAATCCAATGCATAAGGGTGGGTTGATAACGCTATAGACCCCAACAGTGGGCCTCTGAAGTGAACTGTGTTGAAAATCCAACGCGTGACCTCTATGCTGCCCCTTATCAATGGCTAGCCTAAGGGATGGCTACACATCCTCCTCCATCACGGGCTCGACATGAGCCTTCGACCACTCCTCCATAGACAACCCAATATGCACAATATGCTCACTAGTCAGCTATATGGGACTATTGTCTGGCAACTTTGTCATATATCTGGAGGCCTTTGTACCTATTGGTTCCTCAACAACAATGGAGCTGTCTTCTGACACCTCACCAACCTATGGTGCATTGTTATTACCAAAGAACTCGGTCACAACCCTAAATACCTCATCAGTGGATGACACCTCATCAATGGGTGTATGCTCAACTATCTCTTTGCCAACCATGACCCCTTCAACTACTATTTCATCTTTTTTCTTAATACTTCTCATGATCCCTGCAAAATCCCATTGAATCTCCATTGGCTTGCGCATACCCCTTAGTTCACAAAATTCCCAAAAAGAGAGGGACGCCTGAATGCCATGACCCGATGATTGGTATGCCCTCCAGTTTTCCCCCTATAACTCCACATCAATTGCAATCATCATTTGTTGTATCCTCACCACCTCATTCCAGGTGACTGCCATGTTGTTTGATTCTAATCTTTCCCACAGGCTGAGCCAAGATTATGGCTTTGATACCACTGTAATGTTTCTAAACACGAATGTAAGTGATATACAAAGCATGCAAACAATCCGTAATCAGAAAAATGAAATATACATTAGCACCCATGGAAACACTGGAAATATAGAACTGCTGAGCCATTTTATTACTTATTCAGGAGCATATACAATAGTAAAATAGAATGGTGCACTTGGGTTTGTCTCCATGGATAAGCATGACAAAACCCAGGTGAGAAAATGTTGAACTGAAGGCTGCTACAACTACTGCACCAAATTGAACTACTCTGTCTGCTGACTTCAAAGGGCTAGAATCACTACTTCCCGTGCTCAAAAAATGACGAGATTTCAGTTCCTTGCTCCTTGGCCTAAACCCAAAAAAACCCAAGAAGGAATTGGCCAAATGTTGACCTCGGAATGTTGGCCCAAATTCCCCTTAGCTCCTTTAGCTACTGGCTGAGTTGGGACCCATGTTTGAACCTTAGATCTGCCCAGAAAATTCTATCAATTTAGGAGTGTGATCCTTGCCCAAAACCTAGAAAAACCCAAAAAGGCTTTTCCATGGTTCCAACCTTCGAAGATTGACCCTTCACAGATTGGCCCTCCTCTTATTTCGAATTTTGTTGTTGTGACTGATCCTATCAACCTCCGCTCTCCCAACTCCAACAATCCTCCTCAAATGGCCCTCCAATTGATCTCCTACTTCTCCTGGCTAGCTCCAGCTCTACAATTCCTTCCTCCAACTCCCATGTGAGCCTAGTGATGGCTCTCTGCGGAGGCCCAGGTGAGTGTAAATCAGACTGCTGGGATGCTGGCTCCAAACCCGCAAGAAAGGATGGCCCTTTCCTGCTCTCCAATCCTGTAACTCTCTTGACAAATACTTGATCACTAATAGATCCAAACTCCCCTTGCGTATTCTCCAACTATTCAGAAATATGCACTCCCTGTTGTGGTTGAACGGTAGTGCTATGACACACCCCTGGAACTCCTGAAATACTTATGGAACTACCTCTCTAGGGCAGGCATGGATGGTCCCCCAAAGTAGAGGTTGAATCTCCCGCTTGAGAGATTCATAGCTAAATAACCGTTTGACTCAATTAAACAGCAGAGCGAACAGTCAAGTAATTTTGATTGCAAGGTGTAAGAATGAATCCAAAATGAGAGTTGCTCCCTCCTTATAACTCCTTGGGCCTCCCTAGCCTCATGTGGGCCCCTCCATCCACCTATTCAACTTTCCCTCCAAGCTATTTGAATGGGCCAATTCGAACTCCCATGTGGGTGGCCCCCACATTCCACAAGCAACCAAATAAAGTCGAATTTCCTCCTACGTCCCTAAGTCGAAAATGATGGGTTCTTTTCCTTAGCCAAAATTGTGCAAAATTGTGTAGCAACACCTTTTTACAAATGTGTTTGAGAAGGGACATGACATTCTCCTATGGTTTACCCACTTTTTGTAGGGTAACAGGGCCACAATGTCATATATGCTCTTAGAATAGGGCAAAGCACCCTTTGGAATGTGTTGGAAAGGAGTCAATACATCTCTCAAGGGATCCCTACTGCATGTGCAATACCATTGAACAAAAATTTCAAGATCAAGTGAGGTCAACATCATTGGGGACATAAAACTATTAAAGCATCATAATGCCAAGGGCATAAACATACTTCACACAATACATACCTTCAAATGTCTAACTAGCTGAAGATCTGTAAACAAGTTACCTCGTTATATTAGGGATGATTATGTCAACAACCTTGTTAGGTGTTTCCAACCCCCAAGAGGAGTGACATATCCTAGGTGTTGAAGAAAGGGTAACTAGGTTCGGTCTTCATAATGACATGATCTTTTTAAATGATGAAATAAAAGGTATAAATTATTTTTGTATGCCTTGCTGCATGGGTTTCATGAGCAAGAGGTTTATTTGTTAGTGGCTCCCATTGAGAGCCTTAGGATTTATTATTGAGTCAAAGAGTCAATGTTATGTATGAAGAGATCTTCTTGAGCATATGTACAATATATATGAGTCAACCTAGTGTCTAGAAAATCCCTCCAAAAAGACAAGCATAGTCCTCTTGATGTCAACCTACAAAATGAATTAAAGAAGTCATGTTGACTCACCTATGGAGACATACCTGTTCAGCATGACACGTCGGCTCATTTATGGAGGATAAACTACTATAAATATCCTGCTGAGATTTTCATATAAGTACAGTTCAGGATCTCGGATGTCTCTAAAATATTCAGTGGTAATTACAGTCTCAAGACCTTGCAAAAATTCAAAGATCTTTGCCCTTCAAATGGGTACCACAAAGATGATTTTTTTCGACCTCCTCACAGTCTTAATGATTACAGTCCTCGATGATCACAGTCTCGGCTTATCAATATAGTGATCTTTGAAGTAGCCTTACAGTCTCGGCATACTTATGAAGAGAAGGATCTTAAAGAACACAATCAGTGTCTCGGCATATCTATGGTGATGAAGATCTCGGTACAGGATGTAGCTACAGTGACATACTCTGTCTCAATATACTTCTAGATGCAGTCATGATCTCAGTATAGATATGGTCATGATCCTAATGGAGACATAGTTACAAGGAGAAGATCTTAGTAAAGGTGTAGCAATGGTGCAACAATAATGACCGCGGTGAAGCAGCAGTGATGATGATGATCTCTGCAGTGACAAAGAAGAGGATTGGTGTCTTGGACTTGGAGTCGCATAATAGGTCAAGGGTCATGGTCTTGGTATTCGTCAATTGAAATCTATATAAGAAGAATTTGTGCAGGTTTTCCTCTCAAAGAGAGAGGTTTTGGTCCTGGCAGAAAGGCAACATCTTGTGTTCTTGTCTCTTTTGTTTTGGTAGCTATTTGATGAATTAAGAAGACACACTCTAATAATATCAAGAGAAGATTGTGCTAATAAGGAAAAGTTAAAAATGCCTCACAAATAGTTATCATGAGAAGAAGAATCTCATTAAATTAATTTTCCCTAGATTCTTCAACATAGTTTCGGAGCTAAGGTGTTGAAGTCAAAGGAAGGGCATAAAAGAGACACTCAAGTTTCAAGAAGGACAACAAAGCAAGTTGAAGGTTATCAAGAGAAAAGGATCAAGATCTACAATAATCAGTCTATACCAGCGATCTACAACTACCACAATGATCTCAACCTCGGATTAAATCCTTTCTATAAAAATTACAGTCTTGACAACTCGGATTCTCTTAATCTGATTGTATTGGATCATCTAGAACATGGTACTCAAAAATAAGTCTCAATATAACACAGTCATAGTTTGTATGGACAAGTGCTCAATGTGGAATGAAGTTGTCTGTGGATGCAGTCACACTATGTTAAGTTATGGTATGTTCTATGCTTATAACAATTTACTTCTTTTTCTTATTATATTCCACAGATTAGCAATCGCATATATATAAAGTAAAGTGCAGATAGAACATTAAACGATCGACAAAAAACAAGCCAAGACAAGAGACACAAGATGTGGCGGCTAGCCAAGGACAAACCCCACAATTTTGGAAACCCTTTGATCAAATCTTCTTTACTTCAATAATTCAGCAGAGAGAAATAGTACAATGAATCGATTCATATCAGCAGTAGCAAGCCTAGATCAGCGTACATCAGCGTTAGCGGCTTCATTATCAGAACTAAGGGGCAGACGATATCTCACAGACACAAACCGACCGTCGGATTGACTTCATTCCACCACAATCTTCGGCTTTCAGAGGAGGTAGATAACCTACAGTGTAGTTCAGATGAAGGGATTCTTCTGGCCACGCAGGTCAATCTTTACTTCTGCAGTTGCAGCTTCAGTTTCAGCAGTTTCCGGCTTCAAACTAGGGTAGTCGATATCTTGCAAACCGTTCATCGGATTGACTTCATTCCACTACCAAAAGTTGCGGCTTTCAGAGGAGGTTCAGATGAACCTACAACATAGTTCCAAAGAGGAGATCTTCTAGGCCTCGCAAGTCAATCTTTACTTCTGCAGTTGCAGCGTCAATTTCAACAGTTTCCGGCTTCAAACTAGGGCAGTCGATATCTTGCAAACCGTTCATCGGATTGACTTCATTCCACCACCAAAATTTGCGGCTTTCAGAGGAGGTTCAGAAGAACCTACAGCGCAGTTCCAAAGAGGAGATCTTCTAGGCCTCGCAAGTCAATCTTTACTTCTGCAGTTACAACTTCAAATTCAACAGCTTCCGGTTTCACATGTGTGAGAGAGAGAGACCCATTTCAGCGCAGTAGAGAAGAGACTCATATCTGTGCAGTAGAGAGAGAGAGATGTGATGAGATGAGTGAGTCCAAATGAGGAAAAGTCCTCTTATATTTATACACAACATTGGTGGGTGAATAGATGCGACTGTTAGGCTTCTGAGCCCTACATGAGTTGTAGGTTGGCTTGATAATAATTCCATAATCAAAATAAATTCATATCTCCATGAATACTTATCGGAATCGGATGATCTTTATATTAATCCTACACCTCTCGACGAGAGGAATTTAATAAAAATATTATCAGCCATGAATAAGATGACCCACATGAAGTTTTGCCCTGGTTTCCAATTTTAACACAATAATACTAAGTGATAGGTCTCGGTACTATAAGGAGATGATCATAGCAAGTGACCTCGATGCTCTATGGTTCTACACAATGTTGCAACTTTAATAGAATGCTACAAATGTTCAATTGTGTGATAGCAATAATAGTGCAATCTCAAGTTTATCAACATTTTGTTAATCATAAGGATCAGATGTATAAGTCAAAGTAACTTGAGCAAGAAGGCAAGCTTCCTATCATTACATCAAAGATCTCATCCGGAGGAAGCATTAATGCATTTGCCTCAACCACTTTCAATGTGATCAAGGTGAAGATCTAATCTTCACATGTCACGTAAGTATTCTTAATTATTTAATCAATTTGGAAAAATGACTTCGTGATTGCAAGGAGATCTATAGGTTTGATAGGTCATCAAAGGTCCTTGCATGAAATAAATATTGTCATAGTCCTCCTAGAAAAGAGAAGTCATTGATATATATGGAAAAGTCTATGAAGGTCAAGATAGTTTGAATGCATGGAAAAGGATCAAGAGATTCATAGGATTCTTATGAATAGGTCCTCCCATCCCTATGTAGTAGGAGAGGAGACATAAAAGAGATATGTGAAATGCTAGAAGATATACTCTCTGAAATGCAGTGAAGAAAGTCATATCACTTAGACTTGATTGAAGGTATCAAAGAATGAAGGAATATCTTCATGAGATCTCAATTGGGAGATATGGGAGAGCTGATAAGAAGATAATCATCATCAATCTAACTGATATGCAAGGTAACAAATGTCCATGAACAAGAAGGTTACCTCATTCGACAACTTGTGGTCTCTATGTTAGATAGAAAAAGACAAGTTGATGGAAAAAGTGTTTAAAGTTAAAAGACTCAAAAATTTGTAGAAAGGAAAGGGAAGTTTGGTCCTCAAACAAGACAGAACAATGCTATGGAAACATTATGGAAAAAAATTTCATATCGTTGGAAAATGGATGGAGATAAAGAAAAGGGCCAAGGAAAGAGGGAGTAACAGATCTCTTTGATGATTGAGATGGTATCCCTCACAATAGGGCCCTATCATAAGCTCCTAAACATTTTTTTATAGATATGACCATGATAATAAGATGCATCGTGGCATCATGGAAGCATTAGAAGAAAGAGCTCATGACATCACCATGGAAATCATGAAGGACAAAATCCATGGTAGTCAAACATGAAGGATATAACTATTGGGAACCTCATTGGACATTGAAGGAAAGGAAGAAATCGTCCAGGACAAGGCTCATCATACATCAAGTCAAAAAGGAAAAATCTTCCAGATGGGGATATACAAGATCCTCAAGATTCTCTATTGGAATCCTCATTAGAGGGTTCACTAATCTAGAGAGGAAGCAAGTGTTTCATCATAAACTCCAACTTGTGGAATTCATGGATGATGTTATGATGACATAAGAGATGAAGCAAATCAAGGGATTGAAGATCTTTTCAATCAAGGAAGTTGCTGGAAGAAGCCTAAATGACCTAAAGGTAAAATGAGGTATGTATGCTTATGTTTAATATTATAATGTCATGTTGTATGGTTGCAGGTAACATGGATCAATACTTCTATATTGAGAAGCATGATCAAGGGAAAATGATTTCCTCCTCTGAAAAGGTGTAGAAAAGCATAAGTCGCACTAGATGAAATCAACATAAGATGTCCTCATATGAAGTATAAGTTGGTTGAC
The DNA here is from genome assembly GCA_000404065.3 of Pinus taeda. Taxonomy (NCBI): domain Eukaryota; kingdom Viridiplantae; phylum Streptophyta; class Pinopsida; order Pinales; family Pinaceae; genus Pinus; species Pinus taeda. The sequence continues at coordinate 5,301 of APFE031646130.1, read as the reverse complement.
TACAATTAAGAAACTCTGGTTGGAAGCTCCTGGGAATGGAATGTGTGAGGAAGGAAGAGATCGTGAGATATGCAACCATGATGAAGGCAATCAATATCCAAAAAAGGCCAAGAAGATTTGATTAGGAAATCTCCTGGAAAGATATGAAGACTCTGATGGAAGTCTGAAAAAGATGGAGACCCTTGACAATGGATATCTTTGGGAGATGTGTCAACATGTATGCAGGATGCTAATACCTACAGGAAGATGTCATGATGAAGAGCCATCTCATACGGTACTATTTGATTTAATATTATGTTTTGATTTCTTGAATAATATCTGGATGAATTCATGCAGGGCTACCGGAACAAGAGTTGTAAGTACAAGTACAACTAGCATTCATGTGGTGGATGGAAATCCCTAAAAGAAACATGATGAAGAAGTAGCCATATGACGAGAGTTCCAGATATGTATCAAGAAGGCCACTTTCCATGAAAGGAATGACATGGAGAACCAAGAAGGAAAGTGATGGATGGCTAATGCCCTACAATGTAATATTCCTAATTAGCCATGGCTAATTGGAATATTCGATTTTGCTCATTTTTCCTTCTATAGTTAGTTATGGATAAAAAGGTGAGTAAAGGGTGACATAACTCACTTTTAGAATAAAGTCACTCCCTAGTAGCACAACGTCGTGACATAAAGGTGAGCCAAGGGGGGCCAAAGGGGGACACAGAGATGGAGCCCATGCAGACACTTGGAGGGACTGCGCAGAAGGAAAGAAACACGTGGCAAGAGAGGAATGACGTTGGAGGAGGTGGGCCTTGGGATTGAGAGAGGCAAACAATATAAAGGAGAGAGGAGCCTCCTCATTTTGGCATTCAGTTATGTGCATTTGAGCTAGTCACTTTGACTTAGAGCACGCTGGCTGTTTAGCTAGTCTGCAGAACTGTTTAGTGCACTGAGTGTCTCCGTTCGAAGATCTCACCCTTAGCCCCGGGGGACTTCGAGTGCCTACTCAGGAAAGGTATTTCCATCAGCATTTTGGCAGTAGTTTCATCATCATTTCTCGCAGGAGGATTGAGCATCTTGGAGGACTGCGCCACACTGAGAGGGATGACGCAGTTCTTTCTGGCAGGAGTCTGGCTTGAGGGTTTGCAGTAGGATTTGTGTCGGGAGATTGAGCAAGGGACCAACCCTTGCATATTGGAGGGTTTTGGCAGAGGTTTCATGCAGATTTCTGGAGGGTTTCATTCAGTGGTAGCGCAGAGCCTTGAGAGACTGCGCAGAACCCCAAGGGGGTGATTTTCGGGGGTCGGCCATTCCAGGAAAGCTTTGTGGGTTTTTTTGGGTTTCTTGAGTAGAGTCCGATTCCAGAGTTTCAGCCTTTTCTGAGGAGGGGAATAGCCCCAAATCCTCATTTGATTTCCAGTAGCAGCAGCATAGCAATTTTCTAGCTGCTGGGACACAGATCAGTGTGAGGCCATTCCTTTGCTATTCTGAGTGTATTTCTTCACTTGCCTTGTGCAAGTCGAGGTGCCATCTTTCTGATCACCTCCTGTACTCATTCTATTGCTCAGTATAATAAAATGGCTTAGCATTTCTTGAGTATTTGTTTATGTTTCATGTATACATTGTTGTTTTCCGCACTATCGTTATTTCATCTCTCTAAGTTTTCCGGCTATTATACCACTTGTATGTTTTTTGGTTGGGGTTTGCTAGTATTTGAGAAATATTCCTAAAAGGGATATTACAGTGGTATCAGAGCATAGTTCTGGCTCAGCTTGTGGAGCTAGCAATCTATGACACCGGGGGAAAAACCCTACATCTGTTATAGAGGTAGGAGATACAAAGACACTGGGCATAGGTTGGAAAATACCTATGGAGAGGGGGACTGTGTTCCGATAGTGGATGGGAAGAGATTTGTGGATATGCTCCTCAAATCAGTGCAGGATTTGTCGAGGCAGATTGAGGTGATGGGCAGAGATTCACGGTAGTTGAGGCCAGACAGCGTGAGAGCCCACGGGTTTTTCAGATTGGTGAGGGATCAGGTGCATCCCATTATTTGTCAGACCAGCGTGATACTGCGCAGCAGGTGGCCTCGCATGCCCCTACACGCTCTACCATGCCCACCTTCTTAGGAGAAGACATGGGGGCCGGAGCCCAGCAGGAGACAGAGCCTGGTCATATGGGCGATTATTTTGCACAGTCCCAGGCCTATGGGTAGGAGTTCAGGGATGCTCTTTCATTCAGAGATTTTATTCAGCTCCAACGGGATAGTAGACCCCGCGACCATCACAGAGGGTACCGACATTACCATGATGATGACACCCACTGTGCAGCGAGTAGATTCCACTTGCCTACATTGATGGTTCATCAAACAGTTCAGCAAAGTCTTGGGTAGAGAAGTTGGACATTTATTTCCAGCTTAACTAGATGTCGGAGACAGAGGCCATCAAGGTGGCAACATTGCATTTGGATGGTGAGGCTCAGGATTGGTGGTTTCACGGGATGGTTACACTCGGACACTCCAAAGTGACGACATATGCCGAGTTCACCAGGAGATTGATGGAGCGAATTGATCGGAGGGATCCAGAGCAAAATTTTGTTGAGCTAACGAGGCTCAAACAGACAGGGAGCCCAGAGACCTACATTGTAGATTTCTTAAGGGTCTCAGTGCTGGTGCCAGATCTATCCATGGCACAGAGGATCTATATGTATGTTGAGTGGTTAGCAGAGCCACTTCGGGGTTTAGTCCGATCCACTAGACCAGCCACACTCCAGGACGCCATTAGTAGGACCCGGGACTTACAGGATGTCTTACCCAGGACCCAAACACCTTACCCCCAGAGACATCTTTTTAGTTTGAGGGAAAGGATGTGAGGATTCCACCTCCAAAGGGGAACCCAGGACGAGCACAGATTGACAATGATGCCAGGAGGGAGCTAAAGAAGAAGCGGTTGTGCTTCACTTGTCAGGAGCCGTGGGCACCAAGACATAGATTTGCTGTTGGCAAAGCACATTTTATTGAGGTCTTCTCCAAGAGCAGTGGGGAAGAGGATGATGAGGATGAGGTGGAGGTAGGAGATAGTCATGCCATGCAAGGACCTTTGCCACCTCTACCGCCAACAGCAGGTGGCGCAACTTTTGCACCTACCGGAGGAGCCCTTGCAGCATTGCGAGGAGTTCCCAAGTATTTGACGCTGCGTGTATGGGGGACAGTACGTGGCTAGCGAGTATCGATTTTGGTTGATAGTGGGGCAACCCACAACTTCATCAATGCATAGATGGTTGAGCAGAGAGGCATACAGACCGAGAGCTTTGATGGGTTTTCATTTTTGGTCCCACCAGATTAGACCATGATGTGTGCTCGTTATGTTCCAGAGCTATCAGTGATGATGGGAACCTATACACTGACTGACCACTTTTTCGTGGTCGATATTCTGGACACCAACATGATACTAGGTGTTCAATGGCTTATCACTCTAGGGAAGGTCACGACAGATTGGAAGACCCTAGAGATGCAGTGGGATGATGAGAAGACAGGGAGGCATGAGAAGATACGGGGACAGCACACATATCCGCCTCAAATTGTTTCGTCTCATCGGATGGAGGCAGTCTTCTGGAAGGGAGACGTGGAGTGGGCAGTGGAGTTGCGTGCATCAGAGGCAAGGACTACAGGGCAGACAATACATCCAGAGATACAGTCCATCCTTGACCGGTATGCGATAGTGTTTGGGGAGATTCCGCCGGGACAGCCACTGAACTAGGGGTTTGAGCACACCATTGAGCTTGAGCAGGGCATACAGGCGGTGATTACTACCCCTTATAGGCATCCCAAGGCCTATTGGGATGAGATTGAGCGGGCCATTCAGGAGTTGCTAGCTCTTGGGCACATTCGGCCAAGTGCGAGTCCTTTTGTTTCTTCTGTGGTATTGGTGAAGAAAAAGGACGACACATTGAGGATGTGCATTGACTACAGGGCCCTGAACAAGAAGACACTGAAGAACAGGTACCCCATACCCAGGATCGATGAGTTGAGAGGAGCACGGTTATTCTCAAAGATTGATTTGAGATCTGGTACCATCAGATTCGCGTGAGGGAGTAGGACATTCCCAAGATCGTCTTCAGGTGTCACTATGGGCACTTTGAGTTCTTGGTGATGCCCTTTGGGCTAACCAACACCCTCGCTACATTTCAGTCCTGCATGAATCACATATTCCATAGTCACTTGAGGAAGTTTGTGCTGGTGTTCTTTGATGATATCCTCATTTACAACAGGACTTGGGAGGAGCATCTCCAGCACATTGAGACAGTGTTGTGTATCTTGCAGGAGCAGCAGTTCTATGCCAAGATCTCCAAGTGTGAGTTTGGGTTGACAGAGATGTTGTAATTGGGACACATCATAGGGGTGGATGGAGTGAGAGTCCACAATGAGAAGATCAGGGCCATCAGAGAATGGTCGGAGCTAAGGAACGTGACAGAACTTCGGGGATTCATTGGCATTTGTACTTACTACTAGAAGTTCTTCAAGAGTTTTTCACAGGTTGCTGCACCCCTGACAGATCTGACAAAGAAGGGGGCATTCAGCTGGTCGGATACAGCACAACAGGGCTTTGACAGGCTCAAGGAGGTTATGAGCAGCTGCTCAGTGCTTGCATTGCCAGATTTCATGCAGCCATTTGTTTTGGAGTGTGATGCGTCGGGAGAGGGGATCAGCGCAGTATTGATGCAGGGAGGTCACCCTATAGCCTATGAGAGCCGGAAGCTCCTTCCGCACAAGAGGTTGTATCCTATATACGACAAGGAGATGCTGGCCATCATGCATGCATTGGCCAAGTTCCGACAGTATTTAGTGGGTAACAGGTTTAGGGTGAGGACTGATCACAACAACCTCAGGTTCTTTTTGGAGCGGAAGCAGCTACAGGAGAGGCAACGGAAGTGGATCAGTAAGATCCAAGCATATGACTTTGACATTGCGTATGTCAAGGGTAAGAACAACGTGGTAGCAGATGCCCTTTCACGTAGATCAACCACGTTGTCTCTTATGAGCTTGGACATAGACTGGAGCAATGTTACTTGGGAGCGGGAGCGGAAGCGAGAGCGGGAGCGACCATTTTCAGAAGCTCCCGGTTTGGGAGCGAATCCGGGAGCGATTTTTTAAAAATATATATATTTTTTAATTTTTGATACATATATGTCAACAAAAACATGTAGAATGATGAATTAGACATAAAAAACATAAAAACACATAGATTGATCATTGAACCATATCACATCAATCATCTAGAAATTATAATCGTAATCAACCATGTCCACAAG